>JADRCD010235129.1:13717-24407 GCA_019843815.1 Montemys delectorum
AGAGACAGACATCCACATTTAGAATGAGCTTAGCCCACTTAGCCAACCCTCCCTAAATGCTCGCCCACAGAGACACTTAAACCAATGCTGTGCTAGTTTGTCAACAGGCAGTTTTCATTCCAATCAAGTGGAGGATCAAGAATAAATATCATAAGCAATTTTCTGTACCATGCTGAAGAGTTTCTTGTTTGTTTGCTTCAGTGTTGACTCCTGTACTAGTCAAGAAGAACTCAAGCATCCTGCGCTGAGAACAACTCTATAGAACAGTTGTTTCGGAAACATCAGCTGTCCTGTGCAGCTTATCAAGAGCCTTGTTTCATCAAAGGCACTTGAGGACCACAATATGTGTCTCTACCGCAAAGAGCACGAGGAAGGATGTGCATGTAACACTTCTCTTCCCTAAAACAAGTTACTTCAAGGAAGAGGGAAGTTAGCTTGTCTTCTGTATCTGGAGAGGTGAAGGCTGCAAACATGTGCTCAAACAACTCACAGTTTCCACACTATTAAATGCATATAATTTCTTATCTGGGGTCATGTCCAAAATCCTAATTATTTATTACATGAGTTTATTTTCCTTCTTAAAAAGATTTACTTATTATGTGTGTAAATGTGTGCCTATGCATAGATTTATGCACATGAGTATAGTATTCATGGAGGCCAAAAGAGGGCGTTGGGTTTCCTGAAAATGGAGTTACAGATGGTTGTGAGCTTCCTGTTATGGGTGCTGGGAACTGAAAAAAAGGGTTCTCTCCAGAAGCCACAAGTACTCTTATGACTGAGCCACTCCTCCAGTCCCAGATGCCAGTATTTTATACCCATGCCACCTAATAGATACCTTAGATGAGACTTTGGCTCTCTGTGTGTTTATTAGTGCCCTAGAATTTTTAATACTAACACTGATGATTTGATCATCCTGAGAAAAACGGGAGGGACCTAGAATGTAGTCTTTCAGTTCTAACCCTACTCACTTAACCCTCCTGTAACAATTGGCCTCATATATTTCCTGAGGCCTCCTTCCCAAGACTCCTTCTCTCTCTACTGTCACAAAAGCTAAGCGTGCAGCAGGACATTTCCAGCACTGGATTCTCAGTGTACTGCAGAAGCCTGGTATTGGTTCCTTACAGCCTTTAATGACAAGGAACACTTCCTGGTTCATGATTAAATCCTTGCTTTAGTTACTTGATGTTCTCATCTCTTCCATCTTGGTTAAGAAAGAGCAAAATCATATGTGAACCAGTCACAGTGGACTTGGCTGCAAACAAAAGGCCCTGACGGGAGCGCCTGGAAGAGTACTTATTCCCTATTCCCTAGACTGACATATTTCTTAGTAGAGACAAGAGCATATACTGTAGCCATGGAAAATCTGGGAAACTGGAGTGCTTGAAAATACCATTTACACTATATCAAACTGGAGCCCACTCGGGCAGCGTAAATCTTTCCCATATGTGACGGCTGCTTGCTGCCCAGCTTCCAGTCCTAAAATACACTGCCAACAGCCGACACTGCTTTTCACTTCTAGCTGCAGCCTGCATTGTCTTTATGCCGGCTGTTGGAAGGACAGTTCTCTCATAAACTGGAGGGATATTTTGCTTTGGGAAGAACAGCACGATAAAATTTTGCATGGCAGGTACAAATTGAAACCATTTTCATATCTCTGGCCAGGTCTGAAACACAATAAAAATAAATTGCCTTTAAAAATTGTAGATACACTAAAACTAGAGAGGACCGTAGCATAAATGATCTGTCATTCTGTCTCATATCCTAAAAGTCTCAGTGTTTTGACCCAGGAAATACTTACAGAAACCATTTTAATCCTCCCTCCACAAGACACGATATACGGCATGATAGGGATTTGTACTGTCTCATAAAGAACATGAGTTTCCAAAGAGGGATAAGGTGGTCACAGAATTATCACACTTCCCAAGGCATTCTGTTGGCACACAGTGGGGTTCCTCTAGCACTGTCTGTCACCTGCTTCACCTGAAGCCTCTGCTAAGGTGCACATCCCAGAGACCCTGCCACTCTAAGAAAAGGCAAGGGAGTCTTTAGGTTGCCCAGGTTACTTTTGTATCTGCTTAAAAATAGAACCTAATACATGGAGATTTATTGAGGACAGTGGAAAAGGATATGCAAAACCAGAACTTCAAAAAAAAAAGCCAGAAATACAGGGTTGAGCAAGCACTCATTCTTACTTGAGGCACACATAAGTATGGTGGCTTGGGGGACAAAACACACTGGAAGTAGAACTGGCATTCTCAGGGAATTCTGATGAACCTTAGTGTGGCTTGTCAGAGATTGAACTAGCTCTCATGAGAATGGATCAGAATAACTAGCATTCATTGCCCAGCCCTAAGGATCCTGGTGGCCTGCCACAGACACCACAAGGACAGAATACAATATGCTGGCAACAAATCGTCTTCCCATTTGGCTTCACAATTAATTCAGCTTCAAACCTGGTGCTGTAGGGTTATCAGTTGCTTCTATCATTAAGGTGAATTTTTGCAGAGTTAGTTCTTGTCTAGCTTCCACTGCCCAGTTGTTGATGAGCCTGGGTCTCACTCTTAAGTGGATTAAAATAAGCAAACAGATCAACCACTTCCACAACAGTGACAGTCCTATTCCTAATTCCACCATCTGCTGACTGGACTCATGAGGCTGGACTTACTTATTCCATTCTCTTTGACTGCTGTTGAGTTCCAGGGTAGACTCATGTTATAATGCACTTTTACCCAAGCAACAATCTTTTAGAATAACCTGCTGAAATTTCAGTTTGTGTGCAGGTGTTCCTTAAGTAAGGCATTGATGTCCTGAGACATCAGACTTTCTAGGAAATGGAAACCCAACCCTGAATGTCTTGCTGCTTGTCTAGAATGAAGATTCTCCCGTGGGGTTGGTCTTTCCATCCCTGCACTTACTTCCATGCTTGGCACCTCATCATACGGAATTTTACATTAGGTCTTTTAAGCCTTGAAATCCCTTTAGTGCAGAAGAAAATGTACACTGTGCACTTCAGAGAAAACTGTTAGCTATTATTTTGACACTCCAATTTTCTATAGTAATACAGGCAGCTAAAAGTAATGTGTTTAAGTTAAAATATTGACATGCTGAAGAATGAATGTCGGTTCTACAAGACCAAGTGTATGAAATATAGTGTTCTTATTCTTTTCTCTACCATAAGCGGAAACTCACTCTAGGAATTTCTTTTAACTGAGCATCACCTGGTGATAAGAGCATGCACTATTCTTTCTACACCCTGGGAAGGGGAGGATGCCATAAGCTTCATCCTTGGAACATATGGGCATCTCTGGAATTCATCCACGGACCCCAGATCTGGTCTTTTTGGTCCTGATGACTAGATGCTGCTACTTTAGTCCTGACTTCCGTTCCCCTCAGGGCTGACCTAGGGTGGGGTTGGGGCATAGCCTGGGAGAGCTCGCTGGACATGTCTACTGAGATGTTCATTTCTGATAATTACATCGTGAGAGGATTAAAACAGGATTTGAGGATTTGCAGGTTAGAGCAAACCACTTTGGTCTGGGTTTCCAGTTTTGTCTACTGTTAACTAACAGGCGGGAAGGAGGAGGACATGGGCTTTACTTAGTGTCACGCTCTCTTGCAGCACTTGGTGGCTTTTGATCTCATCTTTGATTTTTCCCTGTCTCCCATACCAGACAACTCATGTGCTTGGATTATAATAAAGAATTTCTTCTGTTTTGCTCTTCTAATAAGTTAAACTTTAGGTACTAAGGCCTTCTAGTTTGGCCTTTTGAAAGGATATGGCCAACAAAAATATCCCAAATTCCATGTTGTTACTTATAAAAATATCCAAAATTCTTTTCTGAATTATTCTTTTTACTGGAAGACAGTTATCATAAAAAGAATGAGATGCGAGCAAAGCCAGTGGAATGAGTTAGGCCGTAAATTAGATTGTCAAATAGCTTTGAGTTTGGGCAACAATCATGATCATGTAATGGGACAACAGAAACTGTGACACCTAGTAAGGTACCAGATGACACTTTAGGAGACACTTAAATCATTGCTACTTTAATAAGAAAGATAAATCAGTAAGAAACATGTATGTCAAGCCAAGACACTGAGCAAGGCTGCTACTTATTCTGTGTAGATGCATGTCAGTCAGGATACACATCCATCTCTACCAGCCACACTAGAGCAGGGTTGGGTCTCAATTTTTGAGATTTACTTTTTAGGTACCATCCTAACGACTAGTCATCAAAGGCATAAGACAGAGTGGCTGAAAATTTACAGTCCAGCTGAGCAAAGACAATGGGCCAGCCAATGAGTCGTTCTGAAAATGAAGGTCTCAGTGGAGCCCCAGGGGAGGCAGGCAGGGCTGGGGAGAGTGTGTCAGAAGATAGAACAGTTGCTAGGCAGACAAGATCTAGGAAAGGTCCACTCTAGAAAAGCAAAACTAAACATAAATGAAACAAACAAAATCAAAGAGACAAACAAACAAAGCCACCTAGATGCACATGGTCACTCACACAGGAAAGACAAGGAAATGGAGAGCCAAACCTTCACATGAGAAAGAAGGCAGAGACAGAGGAAAGCCTCTGTAGAGAGAAGAGAGACAGCACTAGCCATGGCTCATAGTAAGTGCTTTACCCTTAGCTCTTCCCTTTTATGCATGTTTGTGTTAATAAAACTATAGAAACACAGAGCTTCCTACTATGGAATTTCTATAACATAACACTGGCATTACTAACTAGAATTATTAAATGTAAATACAGCAAATCTCTGGCATGATTTGCACTACTTTGGCATATTAGGAGGTATACTTTGTGGCAAATCACAAATACTTCATTATTTTGTTGCACATACCACTAATTCCATTTCAGCCTCCACATAGGTTTAAAATCAAGCGTACACATGCTGAAAGGGTTTTCTGCACCAACAGGAGCTCTGTATATGAGATTCTAGCCCCTCCTCTAGGTGCTGTATGATGCATGGGGAAACAAGAAAAGCACTCTTTTTTTTTTTTTCCTGTTGTATGTTCAGGACTATTTTCTGGTATGAATGCCAAGCCCTTACAGCAGAAAACCACTTCAATCTTGTTTATGTGACCATCGACAGCTCAGTTATACTAGTGTGGATAGTTTTGATCAATTGTAATAAGTAAAGGCTTAGTATGCACCTTGATATGATAAATAATTGACAAATTCATTAGTGAAGTAAAATAAGAAACAATTCTGATGCTCTGGAAGAGCCTAATTCCTCCGAAAGAAACAACTATAGTGCTTTCTAGGAGGAGGCACTAAGAAGACGTTATCAAGAGCCTCAGGAAACCCAGACTGTGCGCAGTCACACATGGCCATTCTCTCTAGCTAAAGTGAAAAGCACGTATCACTTCAGGAAATCTTCACTACCCCAAGACTCTGGGACAAAGGTATAATGAACATCTTAAGCTCTTAAAGTGACTTTTACTTTAAATTTAAATCTTATTATGGGACTCCATGGAGTCCATTTTAAACTGTTGTTTAGTTGTGTATGAGTGCTCACGTGTGTGTGTGTGTGTGTGTGTGTGTGTGTCCTATACAACAATGAGTACACAGATGAAAGGGCAAAAGGACAGCTTGAGGATGTCAGTTCTGTCCTTTCATTCTATTGAAGGTCACCAGGCTTAGCAGCAGCTGCCTTTACCTACAGAGGCGTCTTGCCTCCATTTAATTTTAATTTAATACAGTGGCAACAGAGAGTTGCCAATGAGATGATGCCATGTCAGAGATTGACATATAGGTTAATCAGCAACTCTCTTCATTTGTTTTATGATTCTTAGACTGAGTCATGAACAAGAAAGAAAGAAAGCCACACACAAGCACTGAACAAAGAAGTCTTTACTTGTATTTTATAATTGTTAAAAAGAGGAATAATTTTACTTTTATTGCTACTCTCTTCTTCTTTGAAGATTTATTTTTCATTGTTTTTCACATATGAGTGTTTGTCTGCATGAGTGTCGATGTTTCCTATATGTGCCTTGTGCCCATGGAAGCTAAAAGAGGGTATCAAATCCTTCAGAAGTGGAGTAAGGAATGGTTGTATGCCACCATGTCAAGTCTGAGAACTGAGCGTGGGTCCACTGGAAGAGCAGCAAGTGTTCTTAACTGAGACGCCATCTCTCCAGCTGATTCCCCTTTCCTTGGAAACAATGTCATAAGATCCCTTTTCTCAAAATGAATCCTCTTAATTGTGAATGCCTAAGTGAACAAGACATTCACAGAGCACTGGAGCAGGCCCAGAGAGGGGTTGGAAAGACAGTGACCTTCCCATCCATCAACACTCTTACTTGTTGGTGATGATGCTGAGGCTCAGAACAACTGGGGAATCTCACAATGTTGACACATGCTCTAACAAGAACTCAGATCCTGAAATTCATCTCACCAGTCTTTGTTCTTGCTCATTTATTGAAAAGTTATTGATGACTTTGGTTATCTATCTATCTATCTAGCCAGCCAACCAGCCAGTATCTGTTATCTATCTTTGTTTTTAAGCTTCCACACAGCTAGATAGATGGCAGATAGTGTAGAAAACCTCACAGAAAGAACAGCAACTAGGAGAAAGTCTAACAAGGGTTAAGACAATTAAATGTTCCGCAAGGTGGTGACCATAAGAATAAAGAGAGAAATGTGTCAAGAACATAGTTTTTGACCTGTGATAACCTGCATGTGATGGCTCACTTCCTTAATCTCAATGCTTGGAAGGCAGATGCAGGCAGATCTCTGAGTTTGAAGCCCTTGCCCCCAGAAGTGAGCTAGTTATAGGTTACAAGTGAACCACGTATGAAAATAAAGCAAAACAAGACAGCCTAGAGTGATTAGTGTCTGCTCTCTAGTGAGAGAGGAGACACACAGTGAGGGTCACTTTTAGTGAGGGAAGCTATGGAGATGGAGGAATCCTAGGACTTCAGAGCCCATTTTAGTGAAGAAATTACCCAAGGTTGTGCAGTGTGACTGATATCAAGTTTCCTGCAGAGCTCGATCCAGATACCAGGAAGGAACACAGCATGTCATGACACCCTTCATGAAAACTCATATAACAGTTAGGACAGATTTGCAGAGCTGATACCTAAATTGGTTTGGGACTGAAGCCACGAGACCAGATGAAATTTTCAGAGGAAGAAAAGCTGTGGAAGAAAATAAGATAGATGCAGAATTCAAATCAGGAACATAGGAAGGAACCACTGTTTGTGCAGAGAAGGGAGAGAAGGGATCCCTGGACACAAATAGAACCAGGGATAAAATCCCTCACATCAAGAGGCAAGGAGCCTGACTTGAGAGAACAGTATGAATGGAGAAAACAGAAGGTAAGAACAAAGACAAAACCCGGCTGAGACTGGTCACTGAGCCAGCCACCCTCCACAACTTTCTTCAGGTAGTCTTGGCCTATGGTAAAATTGAACAGTAGACTTCAAAGCATAGTGGAATAAGAGGGAAGTGAGGAAGCACAGGCAGAACACAGACATTTTTGCTGGCACGAAGCAGAGAGTGTGCGGCTGAGTTGAGTGTTCGGCGTTTTAGTGCAACAGAGGCCTGAACATCAATGGTGCACTAAGGAAAAGCATTGTTAGGAGTACAGGGGTTTGATTTGTGAATCGAGTCTTAGTTCTGTCTTCAAAAACATTTTGTTTAAAAGTTTCATAAACACCAGTGGCTCAGGAAATGCCTTAGCAAATATTCATTAATAAAATGACAGCTATTTTACAAAGTTCCCATAGCTTTACATGTTTATCACTCCTTGTCTAAGAGAGACTTCTGGCATAGACTCTTGACCCCTTTCCTTGGAAGAGGAGAGAGAACTCTTCCTTCCCCTGGGGGTTTTCAGGGAATAGAGGACATGGCTGACTTCTTACTCAGAATGGAGGAAGTTGTGCTGTGTCTTCCTGTCTTGTAAATGTCTCCCTCAGATAGTTGATCTCTGTACTGGATGGAGGTGGTGAGAGAGAGAGAGAGGGTGAGGGGGAGAGAGAGAGAGAGAAGAAATGCAGGACCTAAGTAAGTCACATGGTAACTTTGTTCCCCCATGTTGGTTTTTTTTTTAAAGACTTTTTCATTTCAACTATTTCTTCAACATAACCAAATCAACAAAAATCTTGTGTGAAAGAACACACTGATCTAAATTTTATTCCTAACAGAGCACAAAACAATATAGATTGTAGTAACAGGAAATGTGTTCTGTGTTCTGTAGATAGGCAGACAGGCATAGAACAGAACAACAGCATAGCTCTGTCCTAGTTGTTGTTCTTTAAAGTCATACAAGGTTTCACTTTGTAAAGTGAAATGATACAAAGTAAAATGACACAAAGTTTCCCACAATGTCTACAACAAAGTAAATAAAACAAAAATCCTCAAAAGCCAAGCAGCATATAGGTCTCCAGTCTATAATTCTGCTTTTAAATTCTTAATTACAGATTTCGTGGTGCCTTTTCTTCACAGAAAGTTTAAAATTCCAAATTACTGTTGGCTAATAGCAGTTTTATGAGTTTATAACAAAAAGTAGTGGAGTGTTGGTATTTCAGTATGAATCACTTGTGAATTCCATGTAATGAAATACACAGGGAACCCACAGTAGTGTCAGAGCTGTCTTATATGTTGATACCTTTAAAGGCTTGAATTGCATATTTGTTCAACAGATGTTTCTTGCATAACCACAAAATGAACCATGATCTTTGACCACATCACCTCTTAAATTATCCAAAAGTCCTTATTTATATTACACCAAGGCCAGTCTATAAGGATGTACTTACGTTAACTTAAGCATTCTTTCTGAAGGGTTTTAACTCAATGTAGATTTTTATGAGAATATAACAGTGATTTCTTCCCTGTTTAACACCTTCAGAAACCCACAGCATTGAGTATGGCTGCTTTTTATGGAATATAAGTCTTGTTCCCTGAACTCTAGTTTCGGGGAAGACAGATCCTAACATTTCTGGAGAACCCTCCTAAGTTTATGCTGAAAAGGACTATGTAAGACATTATCATGAGTACAAAGATGCTTTAGTTTATTTAAAGTGGCTTCTTTCCTCTCTAGTTTACAAACTGGTCAGTCTAAAGCAAATCCTCCCAGGTACATATTTATTCACAATTGCTTTGGGTTTTTAGGATTCTCACCTTGTGGCCCTGAAGTCCCTGTTGCCAAACAAACGTCATTTTGTATGGCAATTTTTCTATGAAGGTATGAAAGTAAAATTAAATTTCAATGAGAATGAGCCCATGGTAGACAGTCTAGCTTCAGGTCATATCTCCAATATTGAAAGCCTATGTTTCAACTGGAATAGCATTTTTTTTTCACAAGAGAAGTCTTTCTATTGTCAAATACCATCAGGAAGCAAAAGCATGCAAAGATTCTGGACAGTTCCAAACACATGCAGATCCAAAGTCACTGTTACAACCAAGGAGCTTTCCCCAGGAATGGAATGGCGTGGGGAAGGCAAGAGTTTGCCATCAACATGGTTCAAGGAAGTATAACCAAGTAACTGGGCAAGGACTCAGTTGAACATTGAGTTAAAAACTGTCATGCATTCATATATCTTCCTTGTTTGCCAATGGCTCTGCTTCTTTTGTTTATCTGGGGGTTTGTTTGTATATGTTTGTGTGCACATGTGTGTATGTGTGTTTATCTGTGTATATGTGTGTATTATGGGTGCATGTGTATGTGTGTGTGTGCTTGCATGTATGCTTGTGTGTATAAAACTGGATTAATGAAAGTGGCTACTATCATTTTCAATATCATTGAAAAATCAGTGACACAGTGTTGTTCTGGAATTTAACATGAAAATGTTGGAAGATAGGAAAACTCAAATTGTCATATATTCAACACATATGCTTATAAAATTGTTTATCCCACTTTTCAGGTTAATAGAATTTACAAATAAATTAGAATTAACTCAAGAAACCCCAAGCATCATCCACACAACTAGCCTGTATGAACGATTGATTTCCCCTAAACTATGGTCTCCACACAGAATAACACACACCAGGAGTACCTTTTTTGTCCTTAGGCCTCTCTACAAAGTATCATTATGTTATTCCCAGCTACACATGCATGGGAACAGCATGGCTATGAATGAGTCTGAGTGACACACTTGAGCTTGATTAATCTTAGGTCCATCCCTGGGGATCAATTACTTATGGATTTCTTGACACATACCTCCAGGAACTTTATAGGAGGAAAACCAAACGGTACTTTTTTTGTCAGATTCGGGGATGTGTTATGTATTCCAGACCAGCCTCCATGGCAACCTCTACTACAAACCACAACTAAGAACTTGGGCTTGAGCCAAACATCTCCAGAGTACCCAAAATAGATGTCCCTGTGTCTGTGCCCTTTCCTCAGAACAGAAATGTACCACCTTATTCCATCCACACTTTTATAAGTTTTCTTGTTCTGTTTCTTTCTTGGCTTTCTAATAATTTTGAAAGAACAGTTGAGATTGAAAGGAGCTGATAGAGATTTGCAAACTGGATGAAGAATGAAGATAGAAAGAAAAAACTAGTAAAAATTTAAAAGGGAATTCAAAAGGTACATTGGTTATGTGAACTTTCAAGAAAAGTAAAATCCTCACACAATGTGAGCATCCCACTGTACAGGGCATCCCACTGTACAGGGCATCCTACTGCACAGGGCATCCTACTGCACAGAGCATCACACTGCACAGAGCATCACACTGCACAGAGCA
>JADRCD010235131.1:0-18277 GCA_019843815.1 Montemys delectorum
CCACAGGACAGCATCCAAGTGGGCTAATTGCTGATAGAATTAAAAAGTAAATTGCATTACTAGAAATTTATGCAATTATTTTATTTTTAGTATTTTATTTTATGTGTAGGGATTGTCTCTGTGTATGTATGTGCTCCATGTGAGTGCCTGCTGCCTAGGGAGGTCAGAAGAAGGCAACAGATCCCCTGGAACTAGAGCTAGAGATGGATGGTTGCACGCCACCATGAGGGTTCTGGGAACTGCACCCCCATTCTCTGCCGGAATAAGTACTCTTAACTTCTGAGTTATCCAATCTCTTTAGCCCACCAATATCTTTGATTTGAGACAAAGTCTTTATGTAAAACTCAGGCTGGCCTTGAACCCAGAAATCTGCCAGTCTCTGCCTCCCAGAACCAGGATTCAGGATGTTAACCACCACACCTGGCAAACCTGTATAATTTTGTACCACTTCTGGGGCATGTGTATGCAGCTGCTAGCACGTGAGGGTGTTGGTAGAGTCAACATGGAATCTTCCTTGTTGATTTTTATTGTAGACAGAGTCTCTCATTGAACCTGGGGCTCACCATTTCTGGTAGACTGCCTGGCCAGTGACCCCCACTCCCCAAGCCACCTGCTTCTTCTGTGCTGGGACTACAGGAGTATGCCACCATGCCAGACTTTTTACTTGGGTGCTGGGGCTCTGAACTTAGGTCCTCGCTTGTATAGCATGCGCTTTACCTACTGATCTGGCTCCTCAACCCCAAACTCTTATTTTTCAGAAGATAGCTTCTGTTTTGATTTTCTAGTTTAATGACGATTTCACACATCCTGAGTGCCCTCCCCCATTTCCTTGTGGTTTTGGATTAGCATTGGTTTATACTGTGACATAAGTTACCTGAAAGAGTCTGTGCCGTGTCCACTTGTGGGTTCTATCAAGTTTAGTTTATAAACATTTCCTAATGAGATGGGCTGTGGTGATCTACACATAGGAACGCTTAAATGGTTGCTCTTCCCCCACCCCCACCCCGGCTTTCGGTTTTAGAATTAGATTTGCTCTTACTTTATGGAACTGACGTTTATTGTGCAAGTTTTGCAGAAAAGGAACTTTATCCAAGTTTGAGGATTGGCTGGCTGTAGAATGATAGGCAGTGTTTTCAGAAAACGCGTCTCCTTCCTTCAGGGAGGAGAAGTTTAAAGCTTTATTTCTTAAGCTATATCTTTATTCTTTGAGAATTCATACAACTTTTTTGACATGCTAAAACATGCATAACATGATTTGCTATCCTAACTCATTTTAGGTGGCTCAGTGGTGGTAGGTGAATATACAGCGTTTTTCTGGACGCCACACAGTGCCAGCGCCGTGCCTCCCCATGTGGGCCATGGGAAATGCTGTCTGCTGTTGAGCCTGTGCCCTTCAGGAAGAGCTGGGCCAGCCAGGCTCTGGACTCCTGGGCCGGTGGGACTGTGCTTGCCCCTCGTTAGTGTGCTTGCCGAAGCTGGTGCACAGGTCTGGTTTTAGCTCTGTCTGATTTGTAACTTCTAGACTTTTGCTGTTTCCTTTTTTAATTTGTAGTTTTAAGTTTGAAGCTCAGTTAGAGCTGAAAGAGCTCCAGAGACATCAGACGCAGCACACAGGTTGTGCCCACACTGCACCTGCCGGTTCACAGCTTGTGGCCACAAGCACTGTCACTACTCCCTTGAAAGAAGGACCGCGATGCCGAGGAGACAGGCGGAGAAGTTTTGCAGCATTCTCAAAGAAAGCTATGAGTGTAGCTCCTAGGATACTAACCAGCTCTTTCTGTATTTGTTATCTCTCATAGGCAGGAGTGCATGTCGGGAGAGTCGGCTCGCAAAAGTATGGAATCCGATCCGGAGGACTTTTCTGATGAAACAAATACAGAGAATCTCTATGGCACCTCACCGCCAAGCACACCTCGACAGATGAAACGCCTGTCAGCCAAACACCAGAGGAACAGTGCAGGGAGGCCGGCCAGCCGATCAAACTTGAAAGGTAAGCCTGTCACTTAAAAGATCCATGGGAAAGGGTGTGTGGCAGGTGTGAGGCATTGCCTGTATGTGACTGAAGTGATCAAGTCTTTGACAGTGTTAGTGACTCCTCCGTTTTCAGTTGTATCTCAGGGCTGGCGGTAGGGTTGTTATTTTGACGTAGCATCACAGGCTATGCTGCTGGCAGAAGGGGCAGGTGATTATCCAGGGTAGGAGGCTTTGTTCTGAGTTGTGCTCAGACCCAAGGTGGCTAGATACTGCATGGGTGGCCCGCAGTTACCCTTTTTATCGCTCGCTGAGGCTTCTGAGTTCTTTTCTCCGGCAGTGGTATATTGGGCATCTGGGAGGAGACAGCCAGGCTGAATTCTGGAACCAGCCAAGGGCTCTTTGTCTTCTGCCAGAGGCTCAGTGTGTAGGGCTTTTGCATGCAAAGCCGCTGCCAGATGGGACTTTGTATCTGAGAGCTGCTGAGGGGGCCTAGATGGTACCCCAAATCCAGGAGCCATGGAGGGAACCTATCTGTACTCATACCTGAGAGCCATGGAGAGAACATAGATAGTACCCAGATCTGGGATCCACGGAGACAGCCTATCCTTTCCTTTCCTCTTCGTGTAGCATCTCAGAGCCCAGCTACATCCTGTCCCTTGATGCTAGCAACATGGTTCTTCGCACTTCTTCCTTCCTCCCAGCTCCTCCTAACTGTCTTTCCCAAGGTGGGGGAATGGGACTATACCAAACTGCTGGCCCTCATGTGGCTTACCACTCCAGTCACAGAAATCATGGAGTTTTAGAGTTTTCTGTTCATTTCAGGACGGAAAAGGGACATCGTCTTCTTTTCCTTCTCAACTGCTTTGAATCATGTTATTTCATAAAATTGTAAAGTTTTAGGGGTGGGAAGGGTCTCAGTCATCTACATGTCTGCTGTTTTCAAATGAAGCAGCTAATCTTCTTGGGCCTTTAGATTCACAACTGTCTGATGCTGATCCAGGAACGGGGATCCTTAGTCATTTCTCTTTCTTACTGCAGAGGATTACATATTGTCTGAGAAGCTTAGAAACACAAACAGAAAAGCCATCGAGACTACAGAAAACCTGGGCTCCTGGAGCACATAAGCCTGCTGTGCCTGCTCGTGTGCCTTACTCTGTGTTTACTGTTGACAACTGTCTTCTGTGCTTCGTGTTTTATGAGCTGCTTACGCCTCAGTGTGACTTAACGCTCCCGGCTTCTTTGTGTGCAGTGTCATCATCTGCAGTTTGTCTCTTCATAGCGACTGAGCTCTGGGTTTCTGCTTCACATGTTCTTGGGGGTGTGTTAGAAAGCAGCTCCACCCCACACGTGCCAGCCTGCGAGTTGTTTGTTGTCAGAAATCTTGTTCATACACGCCAAGAACAGATGTCATGAGGGACCCGTTTGGGCAAGTGTGCTGTCCTGATACCTTTGCGTTGTGACAGTACGGTAGCCCCTGAGACCTCGTCTGCCCTCAGAACTTAGCTGTGTAGTGTGGTGCACAAGCATCCACCAGGTGCCAGCTTGCATGGTTTCCAGTCTGGCTGATGGGCATTCTGGGAATGCGACCACTAGGTGCCATTCTTTATCTGTAAAATCATGAGTGTGTGTGTGTGTGTGTGTGTGTGTGTGTGTGTTTTTAAGTATATTGAGGGTTATGTGATAACTGTCATTATGATCGCTTCAAACTAAAAACAAAACAAAACAAAAATTCCTTAATACTTACTTTCCTTTTGTCATAAATCTTAAGGTAAAATCAGATTCTTAACGTTGTTTCTGTCTTCTTTTTAATTGGCTGTTTGTGGTCACGTGGCTTTGTTGCCTGTGTCTCTCTTCCTACCTATGTCTCCTCACTGCTGTTTCTGCAGTTGTTGTTGCTCTTTACTCTCCCTTTCTCCCGGATTCATCTTTTCTTCTCCTGCCCCCCCCCCCCCCCAGTCTGCCCTCGTTTCTCCTTCAGTCTTTCCACTGAGTCAGAGTTTGAGTGACTGCACAGGCACGTCCTGTTTTAGAGGATGAATAAGACAGTCCCGTCTCCTGCACACAAGTGTGGGCTGGTGTGGTCAGGCGCATGGAGGTCATCGGGGGTCCACACAGGACCCGGTGTTGAGAAGCCCTGGTAGAAGACTTCTGGAACAAGTGGCATTTGTGCTGTGACCGACAGGCTGGGTCAGGGATACCACGGTGTCAGACTGGCGTGTGATTCATAACAATCTCTTGGTCCCTCTGTATTTGGAAGAGCTTCTTAGAATTGATCTGACTGCTCAGATTTATTTCCAGAGCTTTCCAAGGAGCTGTGAAGTGGCGCATTACTCCTGCCTTACAGGGGGCCTGTGAGTCACACGGTTAACTTTAGGCTGCAGTCAGAGTTGGACTCAGCTTTTGGACAGAGAAGTTGCTGATGAGATCCCCATTATTCTGCTTACCTACTGCCCTTTATAAACCACCCCGAAACTCTGTACGACAGTGTAGCTGCTCATTGCTCACGACTCTGTCACTCATGTATGTAGTCAGAGTAGAAGGTCATCTGCCCATGGTGTGCGGACCCTTAGCTGGAGCAGCTCCATTGGCTGGAAATATGGCTTAGTTCGGCTAGGGTCCTGACTCTGAACCCTTAGCCCCTCTCCACATGGTATCTGCCACATCTCAGATGTCCCAAGTGGCTCCCTTGCAGGCTCACTGTTTTCTTTCTCTGTGGTCATTTGCATGGCCTGGATGCATGCAGAGTGTCTTGGTCCCTGAGGAGCTGAGCCTCTCACGTGGTACCCAGCTTCTATCAGAGCAAGGGTTCTAAGAATCTCCTGTGTAAGCTCTTGAGACTGCCTTGGAAGTCCTACAGCACCCTTTCTGCGAGCCTTACTAGACAGTGCCTTCCACATGTTCTGTGGGAGGGACTGCACAGGGCAGTACCCAGAGGTTTGGCTCATTAGCTGCCTTAGGAGACTAGCCCCGCATGCCTCCCTGTAATGCTCTGGGGGAATTGGCAAGCCATTCTGCTGCCTTTCCAGATTCTCTGGAATCTCTTGCTCATAAATGCCAGAAACGTGGAGGGGAGTGCAAAGCCCCAAGTGACTGAGAGCAGAGTTCACATGGGGATGCATCACCACTAGAACTGGTCCTCTGTCTTCTGCAGTGGAAGCCCTTGGATGTGATTTCTGAAGTGTTGTCTCAAGCTCAGCTTGAGGCTTCTTACGCCATAGGTTTGTTTTTCAGGGATTCCAAGTTCAGATCATGAAGATCTATAGTGCTCTTTGGTACCTATGTGGGATTAGAAGGTTGGCTCTTACTGAAATTACTTGGTGGAAGTGCTGAGTCCTACAGTTTCCCACCAGTAACTAACTGTTGGAATGGTAAACTCAAACAGGAGACATCAGAGGTGAAACACTGGCCTCAAGATGAGCTGTGCATCCTAGTGGGCTCTGCACTATAAAGCCCACCATCACAGGGCTTGCAAACTTGCAGTGTGGAGGAAGACTGCTGTTACTACTGCACAGTAGGCCAGGCTGCCATTCTGCATCAGCCATTTGAACTCATGCTTTTTTAGGATAACTGTAACCTTTCCTGATGGGCTTTCCCCCATATTTTCAAATAAGCACTCCTGCTGTATCCTTTGTACACATGTGAAGTTGTTTTTAGAGACCAACTACTCAGTGGTGGATCTACTGCATTGGAAAGTGTATGCATTTGAGTTGATAGGTAGTGTCATGCTGTTCCTCAGGAGGACTATTCCTGCTTCTACTCTTAGCAGTGTCTACATGCCCTGCTTGCTTATGTTGTCCGCGCTATTAATGTTTTAAGTTTCTGCTAGCCTGCTGTAGCTGCTTAATTATGCTTGTTTATAATAGAATAGTAGAAGGGAAATTGACTATTGCAGTTAAATACGTAAACGTGTGTGAAATTTATTAGAAAAAGGAGGTTGAACATCAATACCAGTATAGATGCCATGTGTATCTAAACACATGAGTGTTTGCATACCAGCTGCTTGAAGCACAGCATTTAAGGAAATGCAGCTTTGAGCAAAAAGTGAGGAATAGATGAGAAGCCAACTCATCTGAGTTGTTCTTTGTGTCATTGTTGTAGTGACTCTGAAGCCGGAGAGAATGGGTGAGCACTGCATTGCTATTTGTGAACCTCTTTAATTCCATCAGATTCTCAAATGCAATTGTCACCCAGAAAGGGTTAAGGAGCACTGACCTGGCGGGGAGATGGTCAGTGGTTAGGAGGGCTTTCTGCTCTTGCAGAAGACACGAGTTCAGTGCCCAGCACCCACATCAGACAGCCTCACAACTGCAGTTTACAGTCCTGGAGATCTCATATCCTCTCTGGACTCTTCAGGCTCCTGCACACATGTGGCACACACATGCATAACTTAAATAAAAGAATAATAAATCTTTTTAAAGGCTAATTATTAACCCAGAATTTGTCACATGCCGACAAGATTCTCTTTTCAAAATGGCTCACCCGAGATGTGTCACACTCCATGCATGAAGGTGTCAAATAGCTAGTGAGCTCAGATTCATTGCAGCAGCTTCAGTCTATGTTCCTAGAACAGAGCACTCCCAACTTCAGCCATATATGTGAGTGTTTCGAAACACTTATAAAGTCCATAGCAAGGGTGTTTGTGTGATTCGAACTGTTGCTGTCTCATCTGTTTGAAATCCCTATTTAGCTTAAACTATAAAATGAGTCCTTTCTCCCTTCTGTTAGGTTATAAAGGAAGCAGAGATTTGAGGATGAATTTTTGACAGTCAAAAAAGTTTCACTATCTTTTTCTTAAACCAACCCTAAGAGGAATCATATATCTGGCTGATCACTGTTTGAACCTCATTAAAATCTTAACTGCTAAAGTATGGCCAAGATTTATCACTACCCAAAATATAATCATTTATTTGTATATTTATTTGAGGCAGAGTCTCATTATGCAGCCCTGGCTGGATTGGAACTCACTAAGTAGACCAAGCTGGCCTTGAATTCATGGGACTCTGCCTACTTCAGCCTCTGATGCTGTAATTAAAAATATGCATCACCCTGTTAGCTCTGAAATACTCCTTTTCAGTTCTGCTCTCTGTGTTGGACCTCTTGTTGATTTCAGAGGATTTAGTATTAACAATAAACAGAGCAAACAACTTGTTGATTAGCAAGTTGATTAACTTGTTGATCTGGGTGGATAAAAAGGTTATCAGTGATGTCATTGGGGAAAGACAACTTGGGTGGCTTCTGTGTCAAAACTCTGGTGTTCTAGGTCTCCCATAGTTGCTAGGTTTCTCCTTTGGGGAGGCCTGTCTGGCACATCTGTTTACTCACAGCATTGCAAATACAACATCTGAAAGCACAGCTATGTAAACTGAGCGACTAACACCCCCCCCCCCATTAAATGCCAACTTGTCTCTTGTTGTTTTGAGGAGAAGGTAATTGTTTGTCTCATCTTGCCCCTTTCCCTATTAGCTTTCTGCCACACTCTGTAAATCGAAGTGTAAAACCACTGCTTGGTATAAATGCACATTTCAAACAGTTGTGTAAAACACACACTTGTACTAAATGGTAAGCTCAGCTGAATTTGTGTGTATACAGTATGACCCACAAGCATTTTAGTTTTCAGGCCTGATAAAAGGAGATGATGTCTACACAGAAAGGTAGAATCATGCCCCCAAGCCCATGGGACTTTTAATTGTTGAAGTAATTATCTACTTGAAATAGGTTCATCTCATGTTTTCATGTTTTGCCTCTTGGTAGATACAATATAGATCAGGACATAATGTTTGCATTGTAGAAGATCATGAACAATTAAAAAATCTAGTTTTAAATAGTAAATGACACACATTCTGTGGCTGCTGCCAATAATACATGCTACATTAGTTTTTATAAAGTATGTGTGGAGGGGGAGAGAGACAGACAGACAGAGAGACAGAGAGACTGAGTATGCATACATGCCTTTGTGAGGCCAGAGGTCAAGGTTGAGCATCCTGAGATACTTTGCACCTTCCTTTTTGAGGCACAGAGTCTGGAGTGCACAGACTTAGCTAGGCTGAGTGCTAAGGGAGCCCTGGAGATCCCTCTGTTCTCACCCTGAACTGGGGTTACAGGCGCCAGCTGCGGTGCCCAGCATTTTGCATGGATGCTAGGGATCTGCACGCAGGTCCTCAAGCTTGTACAACAAATGTTTTGCCAGCTGAGCGTCTTCCCAACTCAAATTTTTTCTCTTTAAATCTTAAGCCCCACTAACAAAATTGTTTCATACTTTTTATTTTCTCTTACCTGAAACTGTTTATCAGGATGCACATTCTAGCTCATACACAACTCTCCCCGGTCCTCAGCGCCTCTTCTCCATGTCTTTTCTCGGTGCTGGAATCCATGGCCTCTTCAGTACTGGGGTCTCTGGGTTCCTCTCCTGACTCATCAGCCTCATTTTATTTTTCGACAGCTAGCCCCACATAGTTGAATCAAAGGCGTCTCAGATCAGTGCTCTGGTCACCCACGAGACAGGGTCTGTCTCCAGTGCTACACACAGTGCATTCAGAGTTCTCTGCCTGTGGTAACAAAGTAGTGCATGAATTGATACCCTGAAAAACAAAGCTTCGTGGAGGAAATCTTAGAAAGACCTGTCCTTTCTGTCCTACCTGTCCTTCAGTCTGGCTGGCTTAGTGCTGTTAAAATGTAAACAAAAAGGCAGAGGCATGACATGGGATCAGCAGAGCCTTTACACTGCCTAGAAGGAAGTGTGCGAGGCTTCCTGCTTGCACTGACTTTGAGCGACTCCTGTGGATTATAATGGATTGGTCTGTGTGTCTTCAGCCCTGTTCCCCTTCCGTTTCAAATGTTAATGCTCATTCGTCTGTGACAGAAGAGAGCAAGAGATGAAATCTGCAGTTTTGCTCATCACTGTCTTCTGCTTTGTGTGAAAGAATCTTGAGGGGCCTTAAGCATTCCTCAAGTTTTGCATGTGTGCAGTGTGCATGGGTGTTTGCATGTGTGGGGGCACATTTGTGTGTTTAGATGTGTGTTCATGCGTGTGTGAGTGCATATGGAGGGCAGAGGTCAACCCCTGGGTTCTCCCCTTCATCGTTCTGCAGTTCCTTTATTGCAGGAGGTTCTCTTGCTAAACCCGAAGCTCATGAATTCAGTGACACTCCCTGGCCACTGGTCTTACAGACCATCCCTTGCCACCACCAGGCAGCACTGGCTTACAGGCAGCCATCATGCCTACCTGACGTGGGTATTAGGGATCCAGTCTACTTGAGTGGCATTTGGACGCCATGCCATCTCATCCCATCAGGAAGAATAGAGACTGGAGAGATTTAAATAATCTACTTCTAATTGAACATATTTCGTTAAGACAGAGGCAGGGATTGGCTGTTCTCTTGAACTCAGTCACCGTCACACGTCTCAAGCCATTTCCCGTTCCTCATGTTGAAGGTGGTTACATCAGATAAGGGGCTCAGGACATTTTGCAGTGTTAAATTTAACAGTCCGTTCAGCGACTGTAAGAATATACAAGGATAATATAGCAAGAAAAATGAAAACAGTCATTAAAACCTTACAGGGTGTTGTGTTGTGATTATTTTCAAGTTTTGTCTTATGGAATGTCTCTTTTTCAGAGCAATAGCCTGAGTGTAAATGTATGTGAGTATTTGGTTTACAACAGTGACTAGCTTCTTATTTTAGAGTTTTATACTGTTTTGTTGTTTTCTTTTTAATAGAAAAAACGAACACACCGAGTCAGTCTCTACATAAAGATTCGGGGAAGGGAGTGGAATCTGTGGAAGAATATAGCTACAAGCAGGAGAAGAAGATTCGAGCGACTCTGAGAACAACAGAGCGAGACCACAAGAAAAATGCACAGTGCTCGTTCATGTTGGACTCGGTGGCTGGGTCTTTGCCAAAAAAATCGATTCCAGATGTGGATCTCAATAAGCCTTACCTCAGCCTCGGCTGTAGCAATGCCAAGCTGCCCGTCTCTATGCCCATGCCTATAGCCAGAACCGCACGGCAGACTTCTCGGACTGACTGCCCAGCAGACCGGTTAAAGTTCTTTGAAACACTGCGCCTTTTGCTAAAGCTTACCTCAGTCTCGAAGAAGAAGGACAGGGAGCAGAGGGGACAAGAGAACACAGCTGCTTTCTGGTTCAACCGATCAAACGAACTGATCTGGTTAGAGCTCCAGGCCTGGCACGCGGGCCGCACCATCAATGACCAGGACCTCTTTCTGTATACAGCCCGCCAAGCCATCCCAGACATCATCAATGAGATCCTCACATTCAAAGTTAATTATGGGAGCATTGCCTTCGCTAGAAATGGAGCTGGTTTCAATGGTACCTCAGGGGAAGGTCAGTGCAGAACCCCTCACAGGGCAAGCCGTGCAGGCTGCTCAACGTACCACGAGCACCTCCAGCGCCAGAGGGTCTCATTTGAGCAGGTGAAGCGGATAATGGAGCTGCTGGAGTACATGGAGGCACTTTATCCGTCCTTGCAGGCTCTGCAGAAGGACTATGAGCGGTATGCCGCAAAGGACTTTGAGGACAGAGTGCAGGCACTCTGCCTGTGGCTAAACATCACGAAAGATTTAAATCAGAAGTTGAGGATTATGGGCACTGTTCTGGGCATCAAGAACTTATCAGACATTGGCTGGCCAGTGTTTGAAATCCCTTCCCCTCGGCCGTCCAAAGGCTACGAGCCCGAGGATGAGGTCGAGGACACGGAGGGAGAGCTGAGGGAGCTGGAGAGCGGGAAGGAAGAGAGTGATGAGGAGCCAACTCCCAATCCGAGGGCACCAGAGCTCAGGCTGTCTGCAGACACCATCTTGGACAGTCACTCCCAGGGCTACGTATCCAGGAAGCTTGAGAGGCTGGAGTCGGAGGAGGATTCTGTAGGCTGGGGAACAGCAGACTGTGGCCCTGAAGCCAGCAGGCATTGCTTGACTTCTATCTATAGACCGTTCGTGGACAAAGCACTGAAGCAAATGGGGCTAAGAAAGTTAATTTTACGACTTCATAAGCTAATGAACGGCTCCTTGCAAAGGGCTCGTGTAGCTCTGGTGAAGGGTGACCGTCCAGTGGAGGTAGGTTTCAATTGGCGATGCCTCGTAGTGTCACGTCTCAGATCCCTCTTGCTGTGTAGTATAGTATTGATCGTATGGACTTTAATATTCTTACCATTTCAAGGCAAAAATGGCAGATATGAGTTGCATATATATAGTTGCTGCCATAAAAGTATTATGGTAAGGGGATCAGAATTAATGAATGAAGCACAAGGTGGTGTGTGGATGGAAGACACAACTGTATAAATACCAGTTGGGAAAGGATGAGCTAGGTGTAAAGTGGGCGGGGCCTGGGTGACCACAAGCTGCATGTGAGTCAGTAATGTCAGTGTCTACACAGGTATTTTAAAATGGACATGGCACCTAGAGTCACAGATAAGCCATTCATTCATTCGTTCATTCATTCATTCATTCACTCACTCACTCACTCACTCACTCACCCACCCACCCACCCATTTAGTCATCCTAGCCCTGAGGGCCCTGTGCCTGTTAAGCAGGTGCTCCACCACTGAAGTGGATCTCTAGCTCTTTAGATTCTTTGAAAAAGCTCGGTCCTGGCTGTGATATGGCTGAGTGCTAAAGTGCTTGCCACACCTGTGCAAGGCCCTGGGTTCACTCGTGATTTCTAGCATGGCAAGACACCAAAAATAAAACACCAAAGAACCTCAAACAGAATTGGAAACAGTTAACCACGCCACTGAGTAGCAAGCCACAATTTCGGTTATGGGATTTTAAAAAGATGCAAATTGTGAAGAAATGTAAAACTTAGCAGAGGGAGAGAGCATGTGCTGTGGTTATGGCTGACATGTTTGGCGCAGGCAGAACTTGGTTGTTAGTGAATGAATCTTTCACTTTGGAAGACTTTTTTGGGAGGAACATGTCCATTAGACAAAATGTGTTGTAATTTGAGTTTGAAAGCATGACACTTCAGAAATCCAGAATACTGCTCAGGGTGGTAAAGTTGGGAAGGGAGCGTTTTGTGGGGGCTGACTTAGAGTCTGAAACACATTGAGTAGGTTTTCTCTTCTGAGTTTTCATGTTTGAATGACTGGCAGCGGAAGTTCCCAATCCTGCGAGGTTCCTGGGTTAGCTGGTGATGTCGACGTTAGTAGCCAATGTGTGTGTATGTATATATGTATATATGTATATATATATGTATACACTTAGCATTTTAACTTCTCAAGCTTCAGTTTATTGTATAACCTGGCTTGCTTTGGAGTCAAACATGGTAGAAGGTATTTTATAAGGCTGAAGGCACCTGAGGAGAACCCAGGCCTTGAGTCTGCATTCTCAGTCAGAGGGTGTCAGGGACTCAGCAAGCAGCAAATGGGGGCTTCTTACACACACACACTCACACACACTCACACACACACACACACACTCACACACACACACGGGTCGCTGGAATACGATTTCACTGTGCAGAGCTCTCAGGTAGAACTGAAGGTGTAGAACAAGGTCATCACAGATTTCACATGGTGAGGTCTGTACTTGAGGAGTTTATCTGCAGGGGCCGAATTCCATCCAGGGTTGGCTTTTGTTGTTGGTTTTTGTAAAGTGTTAGTTTTGAGGTGATATGATTGGCAAAGGCTGTTAATGAGAAGTACCTTCAGATAGCTTTCCAAAAGCAGAATTAGAGTTTTCCTGTTGGTTTCCTATAGTTCAAACTGGAGCCCTGCTGCAGAGACTAGCCACTCTGGTGGTGGGGGGGGGGGGCAGGTCCGAAGTTACCGTTAACTTGGTGTGAAAGGAACAGTTTGTCTTCATTCTACTTCAGGAGTACGGTGTCTGCAAGTGGGGGGATGCATGCACGTGCATATACACTGGCCATACATATCTGACACTTCAGACTGAACTTCATCCATTTCTTCCCTCTTACATTACACTGTCCTGACTTCAGGGAAGATTCCGCTAGCATTACGAGTCTGGTCTTACATATGTTTCATGTGATACATGGTGTGCAGTGCATGTATGTGCTTATGTGTATGTGTGTATGCACACACACATACACATTCTCATCCTGGGTTTCTTTTTGTCTTAGTCATATTGCTAAGTATTTCAGGGAAAGAGCCACAGCTGTTTTTAAGGGCTCGAGGACAATTCTATTAGAGTTTCAAAGGAAAACTTCAAGGCTGATGACCAGCTGTAAGGCTCAGCAGCTGCCTGGAGAAGGAAAGAGAAGGCCACTGCTGGGGTCAAGCTGGCATGGAGGAGGGCAGCTGCATGGTGGGGAGAGGAGCCTCACAGACAGAGGCCCAGAGTGTGAGGAGAGTGGGCTGAGAAGAGAGGGCAAGAGGAATGGGAAGGTTGCACTCTGCTGAGCAACCAGAAGCAGGTGGTCTGGGGGGCTGCTTGCTGCTGCTGTGTGAGCAGCTGCCCAGAGCCTGGTTTTAAGGTCTGTTAGCCTGGCTCCGTTTCTAGGGTGACTGGCCTCACCACTGACTCAGTCTTTTTGATCCCAGTCTCCTGTCTGGGAGATGTATGTAATAGTGCATTCCTGTCTACCCACAGTGTGTGTGTGTGTGTGTGTGTGTGTGTGTGTGTGTGTGTGTGTGTATGTGTGTGTGCGCGCACGCACACACACATATATACATATATATATACACATATACATATATATGCATATATGTGTATAGATATATGGTAAAATATATGCATCAAATGCAAACTCCTTTATTTTTTAGAATTATTGTTACATTTTTTTCCCCATCAAAGCCAAGTGTAAATCAATGTGGGCTTTTGTTTGTTTTTAAGATGTTGTTTTATCTTTAATCTCTTCCTAGTAATGGTATATTTAGAGGCATTTGAGGCTTGGGAGTAAAATGTTGTTGGAGTAGTGAGGGCCGCGCTCTCACTCAGACAGTGCACGAGCCTGCATGCTCCTGCTTCAGTGTTGGAGACCCCCAGATGGCTTGTGCAGCACACGGGGCAGAGTGCATGGCTGCTGCGCTTTCTGCTTTTATGGTTTCTGGCTGATCTCATTGAAGGGCTTTATAGGAAAGAAATAACATTTATTTGTGATATTTGTTTTTTTCTTATGTTTGACGTTATATCTTTAATCCTTACGATTACATTACTTCTAAGCAGTGTTAGTCAGTAATCTTTAGTAACCCTTTGGAAGCATGCTTTACAAAATACTTTTCTCCCAAAGCTTTATTATATTTATTTTTTTTAAAAATTGCAAACTAGAAATACTGTGCTGTGTTTATTTTAGTAACATGAGCAGCATCCACGCTAATGGCCTGTTTGAATTCAGTGATCGTCACTCCCTTGGGCTGCAGACTGGCCTCCCCAGGACACACTCAGACCCCATAGGCTGGCTCTCTGAAGTTGAGGATGGATTACCCATCAGAGTTCACGTGGAAGGTGCTCGTCTATGGTCTGAAAGAGTGTTCTGTGAGAGACTCTCAGGTCACCACGTATTTAAGCCCATGAGATGGACTCATAATGTCAGCAGGATTTCCCCAGAAGCCAGGACAGTATAATGTAAAAGGGAGAAGTGGACGAAGTTCTAGTCTTCCACCCTGTGTACCAAGAGCAGATCTTTCTTGTTTATCTTGTGGTTCCCTTCTCCTTTGTGTGGAGCCTACTTGGACCTCAGGACCCTCTGATATCTCTCACCTCACTATGATCTAAATTCCCACGGCAGACTGAGTCTGATTACCATTTCCAAATAGCAGGCTAGGCCCCCTGAGTGTGCACAGTGCTCAGTCTCCAGTGCCTGCCCTTCTGTAAATGCTGCCTGTGAGCACAGTGCCTCTGGCCTGCCCACCAGGGACTGAGCATGGCTGCCGCTGTGTTACTGCTCCCAGGCTCTCTCCTGTGGATGTGTACACATGGGTCTGTAATTTCCTGTCCATCACCCTTTAACGGGAGCAGTGCCCTTGCTGTGGTGCGGGTGTGGCACCACCTCTTTGCCTATATTTTAGCTTTTTTTTTTTCCCCTGGTGAGAGCCCCTCTAGTGTATGCTCTTTTACCTGTGAGGGCTAAACCTGGAGTCACCACATAGAGTTCAAGCGTCCGCCTCTGCACTCCTCCTAGCCTAGTTAGTGCACTTTCCCACTGCTCCTCATCGAGGCTGCATGTATCTTAGTGTAGTATATAAGATACTAACACTACTTGACTGCCTTTGCTGTATTATCACAAATACAGAGAAAATGCTTGTTTACTGTCTTAAGTAATTTGTTGCATTAGAAATTATGTAATTATGTTTAATGGCCAATAAAGTACTGTTCGTCTTTGATGGCTAAACACTGTGCCAGTCTTTCCTGTGACACAGGAAACCCTGAAGACTTTGAGGCTGTTTAGCGTGGACACAGCATCAGAGGCTAGGCTGCCGCTTAGTCTCACCGGGTGCCAGACAGGGTCACTGCTCCAGTTCACTCCCCCCCCACCCCCAGGAAACTGACTTAGAGAGGAGGTTACCTCCAGCGTTGTGGATTGTTGGGGGAGTCTGAGCTACCAGACTTAAAAATAGACCAGTGGTTTCCAGGCCAGGCTACACATCAGCATTACCCGAAGATCTTTAAAAATACACATACTTCTGCCCATCCTGGAGAGCAAATCTAGTGTGGAATGCAGGGCCGATAGCTAGCACAGTGCAGGTCTGCGCCAGCCACCCTAAACTCCGAGGAGGGCGTGGCAATCTTCCTGCTGCTGTGTGGTGTGCGTTACTGTGAAGCTGCCGGGGCCAAGTCATTTGTTCCAGTCATTGCCTGTCTGATTTCATAAGTAAAGTTACAAGAACTCTGGTTTAATGACAGCCTCAGAAGCACACGCTTGCTCATTTGCCTAGAGGGTTTCTGTTTTAAAACAGATTTATGTGGGGGAAGCTGTGCCACATGATTTTGACAGCTGTGAGCCAGCTGAATCCGCCTGACAACAGTAAGATTGGAGTTGGAAGTCACAGGGAGCGCTGGATCCTGTGGTGACAGCGTGGGAACAGGGCCAGCAGCAGCCACTGACTGAACAGTGGCCCGTGCCTGAGGAGGAGGAGGGTTAAGTAATTAGGTCAGGTCGCACACACTGCATCTACCAGCACCAAGACATGAAGTCTGGCTAAGCTGTCTGTCTTGGCTGTGCTATGCTGCCTCCTAGAGTTAACATTTTGTCTCCCATGTTTTTAATGATAACGTGCCCATACATACGCATGTATAATACTACTTTTTAACTTAGTGGTTAATATTTTAAATGGGAGGAGTTCCTCTGAAACTCTCCATTGGAGGTTTCTCTTGGAATACCAGACCACATTCCCACCCAGGAACTGCTGGCTAGAGCTGAAGCTGACCAGCAGCATAAGAGCTAGTTCACCTCAGCCCCTCCCTCATCCACCTAGTGTCTGCTACCTACGTGGCTCCATAGAAATATCATTCTGTGGTAGCATCCTCAAGTAGCACAGTAACGAATCTCAGAACCAGAGACTTATTGATAACAATAGTTCAGGGGGTCAGTTGTTTTCTGGTGCTGTTGTGGAAGGTGAAGAATTCACCATTAACCTACTGGTCATAAGTTGACTCAGCATCCCTGTAATGCAAATGCTGATCCGAGTATTGGCTGATCCTAATTAACCGGAGGTAAAGGGTGATCTTCTCAGAACTGGCGGTTTACCAGGAAGCTCAGTGTGCAGCGGTGGATGCGACTGAGTAAGCAAGCCTGCATTTGCATGATGTGTGGATTGTGAGAAACGTGCTCCCCGAGGCAGCCACAGAAATCCCCCCTAGAGGTGGCCATTCTGGCCTCCTCCTGAGGAGAGTGAGTCATTTGTAATGGATTGGCCTGTGCAGAATCAGAGCGGAATGGTCATAGTCAGCGTGGCGTAAAGTCTTACCGGATCTTCATGGTTGGTGTGGTCAGTATCTGTGTGGATACTGGGCTTTGGGGCTAAGTAAGAGGGCATGGTCTTCACAGGTACTAGTGCAGTGTTGAGTGTCAACTAGAAGGGTCTGGCTTGGGTTAAGACAAGCCTGAGACAAAGCTCTGTGGTTGAGATGTCAGGGTCGGGAGATGCTGTTGAAAACTAGTGTGTATGTCGGGAGCTAGGATGCATGGAACATAGAATCACTCGAGAGATAGAGCCATAGAAATCAGGTATGGCAAGGTGGCTGTGGACACACAATATGCACTGGAAACAGGAGTAACCCAGAGACAGGGAGCCATCTTGAAGAAGGTAATTGACACGAATCGTCCGTCCAGTCAGCCGCCAAAGCTGCTGGTAAGTCAGTTATTGAGCCCTTGAAGGTTGTGGCTGTGAACCTCCTTCACAGATCTGCCCTAAGCCGCCTTTGCCTACATTTGCTCCAAAGCAAGAGGATGGGAGACAAATGGTTTCTAAGTACCTTTTCTGAAATTTGCTCTACTTAATCTGTATAAGGTAGACTGTGAGTAGGAGAGAGGGGGGGAAGGAGGAGAGAGGGAGAGAGAGAGAGAGAGAGAGAGAGAGAGAGAGAGAGAGAGAGAGAGAGAACACAAGTGTGCATACATATGAGTGTGTGTAGGTCCTCATACAGGCAAATACCTCACACTAAGTTCTAATCCCCAGTCCAATCTGGTTTTAAAATAAACAAACAGCCCGAAAACTACTAGATGCTTTCAGAACCACATAGCTAATTAAGTGACCCAAAGCCAGACTTTCTGACTTTTGAGTATTGATTCCCCCCCCCCATACACACACACTGCCCTGTCATTGAGCTATGATATTTCTATGATAATCTAAACAAACTTGAGGGATAGTATACCCGGCATGCTGTAGGATGAAGGAGATCCTTAGAAAGGTATTACAGGTGAGCCTTGGAAATTAGGCTGAGCTAGGAAAACTCCTAGAGGAGCAAGCAGCCTGCACCAACCAAGGTCAGCACGTGGAGACTTGTGAGGGCCAGAAGAATATGTATAGGACCAATGGGGAGAGATGAGAACACTCAGGAAGGCAGGAGCTAGGCCAGGGCAGTAGTCATTAGATGGGGAGGTGGCCTCAAAAGGGTCAGGGGAGTCTGTGCCTGTAGCCAGCATCGATTCCTCTAGGTACTGGCTAAGGCTACAGTTTAGATGTCATCTGGAGAGTCCTCTGAGTGTGTCAGGATGTGATGAAGAGCAGTAAAGAGTCCCTGAGATGACCAAAGGTGACTAGAGATGCCACAGATGTGGAACGAGCTATAGTTGGAGGTGCAGAAAGTTCAGGCTTTCAAATTTTGATGATCTTACCTTGAAAAAGGTCGAGGTTTTTAATGCTGCTGCTGCTGCTGCTGCTGCTGCTG
>JADRCD010235132.1:0-21307 GCA_019843815.1 Montemys delectorum
TGGAGGGTGACTGAGTCCTCTCTCTACAAGTTGCTTTGGCCCTGTGTCTGGGAATAGGTGGCTAGCTGCTCAGATTGTCAGTGCAGACCTCTGACCAGTCAGCCAAGGTTTAGGATCAAAACCCACATGCTAAGGCTGGGAGTACACAGCTCTTCACTGTTCAGTCGCCAGTGGTGTTAAGAATACTGTAGGCTTTCCCGTAGACCAATGTCGGTGGCATTGTGTTCTCCCCAAGTGACTGTGTGCAGGCTCCTCTCTGCATCGTTATGGTTACCTGTTGTCCTTAGAGGCTTGTGCTGTGAGACTTTCCAGTGGTTAGTTGAATTGTTTTAAATGTATGGCAAGGTCACCATAGTGTTGCAAATAGTCTTGCTTGTGAAGAGGCGTATTAAAGGTCCCCCACCTTTGAAAAGATTCAGGCAAGCTGAGAGGATGCTGGGCATGGAGGTGACAGGAGCGGAAGGGGAAGTGACTTCCAGCTTGTGTCTGGCTGTGCTTATTCCTCACTTTGGTGGGATAGACAGTAAGTTTCAGGGATTCCCAAGTGCAGCTCTGCAGTCCCTGTGACGATGTTCTTCATTCTTCATCATAATTTCTCATGAAAAATTTGCTCTAGATATTAGCCAATTTTTAGGTTCGTGTTTTTCGAGCAGGGACAAAGGACTTTTTTTTTTTCTTTTTTTAAGAAACCAGCATTTTAAATCAGTAACTTTTCCTTAATAGAAGGATTACAATTCTAATTCATTCGTATCATTTTTCCTTATTCAGATTCCCCAATTACTACAGATCTAATTTTCCACTAGTACCAAGAAGTCTTTGAGAATGATGGTGATGGAAATGAACAGTGTCTTCCATATGCATGAGAAGTACTTTCAGTGGGGAGAGGAAGCTACAAATTGGATTTTGAGCTTGGAGACTGACTAGTTGACACAGGGTTTGCCTTGTAAACATGAAGAGCTGAGTTAGTCACCTGGGCCCACCTGTAACCTCAGAGCTATGAAGGTGGGGATAGGAGCATCCCTGTTAGGCTTGCAAGCCAGCCCAGACTGTCCAGATAAATGAGCAAGATCCAGACTGAGTGAAGCTTATCTCAAAAAATGGAACCAAAAGCTATTGAGGAAGCCAGCGGATATCAACCCAGCAACACATGTGTGCATGCACACTAAGTAATAAATACATAAATAAATTTGGGTTTAGTCTTATACTCTGAATCAAATGTATTTATCACCATTTCATATCATTTGAAAAAAAAACAATAATCAGAAGGAACAGCAAGGGGGCTCCAGAGATGGAGGCTAACATTCTTAACCTGTAGTTATATTCTCCAGCAAATTCAAAATCATAAGAATCCTTTAGGAACTTTAAGCTTGAACATCTCGGGCCAGTGTATTTACAGTCCTGAGTCAGTAGTGATGGGGTGCCTATCCAAGCCTGAATACATCGTTCAGAAAGGCTTTTCAGAGAACTGTGGTCATCTGGATGTGCTCTCTAGTCTTTTGATCTTTACTTCTTTAGAGATGGCCACACCCGCCTCTCAGTGGCAAGTTTCACTTGCTTCTTGGCTTTAGATTTTCCCAGCATGGTAGGATTGGCTGTGGAAAATTCCTTTGAGAATTCTTACCATACAGCACTGGAGAGATGAGGGATTTACGTTTACTAGGCCTCTACTGTATCAAGTTCTATCAGTCAAAGTATGTAGACAGAGATGGAGGACAGTTCTAAGACTAGAGAGGAAATGTTTAGAAAGAAAGGGACATAATCAGAAGATACAGTATGGTATGCATTTTAAGTAAGTAATGAGTGTGTCCTAGTGTCTAATAGATATTGTATGAGACATACTCTTTCTTATTAGTTGATTTCAGTGAATGTAAATATTTATATTTACTTTTACCTGTCATTTATGCATATTTACTCTAAACTCAAATTGATGCCCTCCACCCAGATAGGAGAGCATACACAACATACAGCTTAGACCAGTTGTAAAGTGCAGAATAGCTAATCAGCTAAACTAGTTTATAAATAAGTAGGCTTTACTTTAAAACACTTTTAAGTTTTCATTTATTGTTTCTGTTGGTTACTTAAGTATTTATCTTGTAATTGACAGAATCAACTCAAGGTTTCTAGTCCCTCTCTTTGGGGGAAAATATATATATATATATATATATATATATATATATATATATATACTTAATTTTAAACCTAATTTTGTGAACAGATATGCTAAAAATTTACATATCAGCAGCAATGTTCTGAATATGAATTCAGAAGAGCTTTTGGAATCTGAAAATATGCAAATATTTATATCATCTAGTTTAGGTGTTCAGTTCTAGGTGTTAAAACATCTCAAGAAGAGTTTTTATCTATTTATTCTTTATAAACCTTTAAGTTTGCTAATATTTTTAATCTGCTTGCGGTGAAGTTTTGGAGAACATAGCATACTTTCCAACAAAAACACTGATAAAAAGAAAAAAAAAAAACAAGTGCGAAAAATTTTTTCATTAAGGGAATGGTAGCTTGCATTTTATCCATGAATTTATGGATATAAACGTGGCAATTCATCAGTAAAATTTAAATCAATTTGAATAAATTATTTCAAAAGTTTTGCTGCTAAATTTTCCATTTTGGGCACCAACCAGAATTTTATTATTTGTTAGCACATTTTCCTCTAGGCCTTTGAAAGCCCTACTGTTGGTGTGTAGTTTGCCAGTTCAAGCATCTTTGTAGGGAAGTCACATCTGAGTAGCCCTGCTGGCCGCCAGGAGCTATTTCTCTAGCTACTATCTAGCCTTAGCAGATCCTGGGTGTCATTTAGACCACAGGCCCTGTTACTCTCTGTGCTGAGGGGAGACTGGTTTCTGGTAAGCATGTAAGTCAGTTGGTTATTCAGTAAAGGCGTTCCATTTCCATTACTCCCTTGGTTTCATTACAAAACATTCTCAGTTATGGGTCAGTGATGTGTCAGGCCATGTCTGAGAGAAGATAAGTCCATTCTCTCTGTCCCTCTGTCTTGCTCTCATCCTAGTTCTACCTCTCTAGCCCTATCTTTCTCTGGCTTTTCGTACATAAACATACACACACACACACACACACACACACATACATACACACACACACACACATACACACATACACACACACACACACACACACACACACACACCCTTATGTATGCATATATAAAATAGCTTTCTTCAGTCTTTAGTACTTCTATGAGGGTGCTGTTTTGTGTCAGTTTAATCTATATTTCTTAGGAGGTACTTAACTCAAGGACAAAGTCCTGTTCCTTGCTGATTTTCTGTTGCATCTGAACAAGCCATCTCCAGAGCCCTTTCACTTTGGTCATTCTTGAGATGTGTGTTACTATCTTCCTCATTGAATTTGGGCATTTTAAATTGACTTTCAGTCAAAGTTTAGAGTAAGATACAATCTCATGGTAGTGTTGAAATTCTGCTGCCGTTCCTTTCAAAGCAGTGGTCAGAGCCCCTTACTTTCTTCATCTCTCTCTCTCTCTCTCTCTCTCTCTCTCTCTCTCTCTCTCTCTCTCTCCCTCCCTCCCTCCCTCCCTCCCTCCCTCCCTCCCTCCCTCTCTCTATTTATCTCTTTTACAAAAAGCCATTGCTCATCTTTGATAATCTACTTTAGAAAGAGCAAAGTTTTCATGATTTCTGAGCAGAGTTAATTTATAATAAGTTTTGTCTCTAAATCCACCTGAAGAAACTGCTTGTTACCTATGGAAAGAGGCCGCCAGTTGGTCAGCGTGTCTAGGTTTTAGATGGGTACACAGTTGTCTGCTACTGCTGTGTGTCTCTGTTGAGTGCTTTGTGATGACTACAAAACCTCTATGTCTTGCAAATAAGACTTCATCGTAGGGAGCCTTGCCATGAAATAGCAGATGGTACCAAGGCACAGAGTTCTTCCTGCCTGAAACCAACATCATCTGCAAAGTAGAGCTCCTCAGCTACAGCTTTCCAGAAAAAGCCTGCACTGGTTCTCTGTACTTGGAGAGTCTGGCCATGAGTATATTTGGACAACACATGAGTTATCTTAGAATTCTTTTCTGAGACTTTGCCTGCACTCTCCATCCCACTCACTTACATTCTACAACATCCTCTCCTAGAAAGTAATAGCAGATAGTGGGATTTCTTCTACTGCAGAGGAATTGATAATAGCAAACACCAGACTTAGTGTGGGAGCATAGAGATAAGGGCTGTTTGTATGTAAAGATTCCACAACCCAGACGGGAGAAAGCCACATCAGCAAATGATACTTGCAGCCGAGTAGGACAGAGATGGCACAAAAGACAAGGTTGCCTTGATCTTGGCGTCTTTAGGAGGAAATGAATTTCCTGGAGGTTTTGTCAGAATTGTGTCATAACGTGCAAAAGGTAATTCTGGGAAGGAGTTGTAGACAGTGCAAAGCTAGGATGGCACAAATGCGTGATGGGATGATGCCTTGAGAGTCAAAGGGAAATAACTCATGTTCACATCCTAGCACAGAGTGGGCCGTGCTAGACGTAGGTGTTCCTGTGCACTAAGCTCTACAGAGTGTGATTTGAAAAGCTCCATAGAAAACTCTAGGCATAGTCAGTAGATACAAATATGTTAGGTATACCTGTGCCCATGTTATAGGATAGTAAGATGGCACCGCATGTATTGTAACTTCTGGGAAGAGTGGCTTGCATAGCCTCTTTGGTTCAGTTAGACCTTCCTGCGTACCTGGACAAGAGTACTTGCGACTCCATTGCAGTATAGGAACTTCTTGGGAAATCTTTGAGAACTCATGTTTCTCTGTTACTGCAGTGTCATCTTTGAATTGCTGGTTACAGCAGAAAAAAAAATGTTCAGGGCACTCTTTATGATAATCGATTGAATTTAGTTTTGATGAGCTTATGTTATTGGTAGGGATGATTGAAGGCTATTTTTAACGTCTTTTTCACTGGGGGCAGGGGGGAGCAGTTAAATAGATGCTGTCAATGAATAAGAGGACGCTGAAGCAGATGTTAGAAGATAATGACCAATAAGCTTTGCCAGCTTTCTCTCTTATCTACTTATCCTCTCCTTCAGGGACTTAAGAGAGCCTCGCTGAATAACTCCTTAGCATTTAACTTGATTATCTTTTTTAAAAGATACAGCTGAATTGAAGACGCAGAGCCAAATTAGAACTGCCAGCAGCATGAGGAGAAGGGAGGACTGGAGTAATAATTGTGTGCTTAGAGTGCAGAGACCACGGTTAGAGTTATAGTGCCGAGATCTGATTTGTACTTTAGTCTGTCAGTGTGTCTTCCAGTTCAGAACCCATGGGGCAGTATGTGTGTGCAACAACACCTACCTCACCGTCTAACACTAAAGCAAAATGGCCAGGTAAACAAAACTTTTCCCTCTGTACCCCGGAGATATAACCCAGGATCTCCCATATAGATACCAGTATCTTATTATGCTCAATTATCTTATACCAAACATCCTAGTATTTGAATATCATGTATATACCTCTCGCATGTATAAAGTCATCTGAAGATAATTCATAGCACTCACTACAATATAAACACAATAAAGATAGTTGATATCCTCTATTGTTTAGTTAGGGAATAATGTCAAGAAAAACCTGCCTGTGTTCAGTCCTGGAACAACTGTCTTTCCTGGATATTTTCTGTCTGCAGGGGGTTAAGTGTAGAAGTTGAACTTACAGATATGGAGGGCAGACTCCACTTTCTACACAATGAGCCGTATCTCACAACCTTGCCCTAAGCGTCTATACAGTGCAGTCTCCCTCTGTGATTCAGGTCATATCTGATTCACATGAGATAGCATGATCCCATTCATCTTTTATTCTAGGGCAGTGGTTCTCATCCTTCCTAATGCTGCAACCCTTTTATGTAGATCTTCATGTTGTGGCGACCCCCAACCATAAAATTATGTTGTTGCTACTTTTTAACTGTAAATTTTTACTGTTATGAATTGTAATGTAAATATTTGTGTTTCTTATGGTCTTAATGAACCCCTGTGAAAGGGTCATTTGATTCGAGCCAAGGGGATTGCGTACAGTTTGAGAACCATTCTAGGGTCCTTATTAAAACACTTCCAAAGAAAGAGATAAAGGTTATCTTCATTTATTTTAACTTTAATATTTATTTTTTTCTGCACACAAGTAATCAAGATTTTAGTTCTGTGTTCTTATATATATTTTCTGTGGTATAACAATTAGGAATGGATTTCAAACTTAGAACATATATGAACTTGGACTAGCATATAGTGCACCTGGCAAATATCAAGGTTTATGCTTACCAGGTGAGAGGCACAGCACCACATCCATCTATTAACTGCTCTTTGGCATCCTTTCTAAGATTCTATTGCTTTCCCTGTTGTTCTTGTAGTTGCTGAAGTAAAACAACCAAACAGCAGTTATAAACCCTCTCATACAACAATGTCTTTCAAGTATCTTGTTGAATATAGCAGTCTTGTTAAATGTTACCATTGCCGTTGTCCTTGTTACGTAGATGAAGAAGTTGAGACCCTGAGATTAATGAGCCATATAACTTGTGGGGGATCTAGATATACATAGAAATGAAATAACCTCAGTAGAAGGCTCCATTACCTTTCCCTAATCCATAAACTGACTAACTGATGAAATAGTATTATCTTGGGTGGGTTGTTTGCTGATCCCTTCTGGTTGCTAAGTTAATTTTACTTTCTTGCTGGGTGAGAGTAGGGTGGAGATTCAAATATGAGAACAGAGGATGTGACCATCCTAAAAAGGAATAGCGGTTTTAGCATGTTGTTTCTATTTCTTAGTGAATTTATTAAAAGGGAAATATTGAGAATTTGTTATGTGACAAATATTATTTTAGTCAGGTTTAAAGGAGAATGCTAAAGCCATATTGTCTCAGTCAGGGTTTCTATTCTTGCACAAAACATCATGACCAAGGAGCAAGTTGGGGAGAAAAGGGTTTATTCAGCTTACCCTTCCACACAGCTGTTCATCACCAAAGGAAGTCAGGACTGGACTCAAGCAGGTCAGGAAGCAGGAGCTGATGCAGAGGCCATGGAGATATGTTCCTTACTGGCTTGCTTCCCCTGGCTTGCTCAGCCTGCTCTCTTATAGAACCCAAGACTACCAGCCCAGGGATGACACCACTCGCAATGGGGCTAGGCCCTCTCCCTGTGATTACTAATTGAGAAAATGCCTTACAGCTGAATCTCATGGATGCATTTCCTCAAGAGAGGCTCCCTTCTTTGTGATAACTCCAGCTTGTATCAACTTGACACACACAAAAGCAGCTAGTATACACATTTTTTATCATAAACCAGCTTTTGGTCTACTAGAAGTTTTAAATAAAAAGTAAAATATATGTAGCTCTTTAGAAAACAGAATGCACTCTCTAGATCAATCTGCAGCTATGAAGTAAAGAGAATACGATTATATCAATGTTTTATGTTCAGACCCAGAAAGATACTTAACTGCTTTGAGCTTAAGCAGTTTGATCATTTGTAAAATTACACCATAGTAGTTTTAGTGAAATGAATGAAATATATTGCTTAAGGGTACAAAGTTTCACTTGTACAGAATGAAAAGTTCTAGAGATATTAATTTCAGTCTCACAACCAATACTAATAATACCATGTTAAGTAGTTGAAATCTAATATGCAAAGACAGCTTACGTATTCTTATCACAGACACTCTTATACATGCGTACACACTTACCCACACAGGATAACTAGGAAGTAGCGAACATGTTAATTAGCTTAATTATAGCAACTAATTTACAGTGTATAAACTTGTCCAGAAAAGGTCAAAAAGAATGGTGAAACATCATATCGTAAATGCCTGTGAGTATATATAATTTTTATTATTACTCCATAAGGAGCAAAGCAAGAAGACAAACACGGCATTTGGGGTCTGTTCTCAGTGCACTCTGGCAGAGGAGTTAGTGAAATCCTTGGATTTCCCCCGAGGTCTCATTTTTCACCTGCCTTTCACATACACACCAAAGACAGCACCATAGTGGTGTGCGCTTTCTCTGAGGTTTGCATTCTGATGAGAGCGTGGGTGAAAGCCATTCACTCTGTCTGTAGCTGAGTTAGCTTTGCCTAGGGTCCATTTATCTGTAATGCAGTAGGATTTGTGATTCTGTACTCATTAGTTTGTATGCCTTTTATTAGAAGATGTGTTAAATTGCTATTGTACATTTGGGGCTTTTTAATCTTCCTCTCAATATTGTGAGATAATAACATTTCAATTTGGCAAAATAATGTTATTTGCAGTCTACCACAGGCACTTATATTTAGATGTTCACTGTTTATTGGGGCAGGCTCACTGAATGATGAGCTTTTATTGCAAAAATATGAAAAATATTTTATTTTAAAATAACCTCACAGGAAATATTAAGCTAGCTGGGTACTATAATGATTTTCCCCTGGTTCTGTACTTCCTTGAGTTTTTTTTTTTTAAATTGATTCAGATTAACTACCAGTTGCTAAATATTACCAATAAAGCCAAGCTAAAAGCTGTCTATATGTGCTGTCAGTTCTTCCTTAATGGAAGTTGAGGGGTGAGGTGTCTGGAGTGGCATTGCTGTTCCACATGGGTGGTTGTCAGTTTTGCTGATTGTGCTATTTCACAGTCTTCATAGTCAATGTGATAGCTTCAGTTGTCATGTCAAATGTTAGCCAGCAGAGAAAGAAACCAGCAAGTGTTCACTGCAGCAATCCCGTGTGGCTCCCTGGGGGTCATACGTATATCCTCTTATATCTGATTGGCCACACAGTAAATCTGGTATTTTTAGTTGCTGATGGGTATAGTTACTATTCCAAGGACAGGTTGCATATCCCCGTTTTGAAAGGCTTGGGATCAGAAATGTTTGGGATCCAGCTTTCATATTTTCTTCCTGATTTTTAGAATATTGCATAGACTTTACAGCTAAGCAGCCTCGATCCAAAAGCTCTGAAGGCTAAAATTATCCAAAGCCAAAGCTTAGCCTGCATCTGTGCACATGGAAGAGGAGAAGAGACTGTAGAGCAGGACTTGATTGATGCTGAAGTCTCGGGGTGAGAGGCCTGGTCAGAGCCTCTCGCTATACAGAGTGTCTTTGAGGATGACTTTTTGTTTTAGACTGTGGAAAGGGCCAATATTATACATTTTGTTTGTCAACTACTAGTTCATATTACTTTCTCTGTCATGCTTTATAATCTTTACTGTATATGATGAGCAGTGTACCTGTACCTTGTGCATTTGCGTGAACATCAGTACCTGGAGGAAAAAGAGTCTTGCTCCTAGAAAACTTTGTCTCCAGTCCTGAAGACGTTCTACCCACTAGTCACCTGCTGCTTTGCCGTGGAATCTGTCCCTCTGTGCATCGGATGTCATGTAACTTCTTAATTATAAGTCTGGTGACAAGAACTGCAGGCCAGGGTGGGATCCACATAGTAGTGGTTACTGAGTTCTTTGTGGCATATTGGCTGGTCTCTTGTCTAGAAGAATCCTGGCATATGTCTTCAGTTAATCCATGATTTAAAATGAGAAGTGGAGGATCGAATTTGAATGTGAAAAAAAAAACAGATATGCAGAACATCTTTAAAATCTGTATTTTGTTTTCTTTGGTGCAATCATTATTTTAGCTACACTATGATCACAGGTAGTTTGGATCTATAAAAGATAGCCTTTACTATCAATATTTGAAGTATTTTTTATAAGCTTGGTGTCTTGACTGTGTTTACACATTCTCAAGGATATGTGAGTTCTATTTAAGCAGTTGTGATTAATTTTTATATAAAAGTTTGTTCTAAATCCCCAGTAGATGATGTTAGATATTTATTTATATTTGAAGAAGTGTTTCATTTATTCATGTTGAGAGCAGAAGCCTGAAGATAAAATATGGGGAAAATTAAAACACAATTGAATAATAAATCTACTGACCCCCAAAGTAATGATTAGCGCTGTGTATCAGCCTAAATGGAATAATGGGAGAATTCTTAATCCTGAATTAGTGAGTAGTTCATACTATTCTTATAAAGACTAAATAATGTATTCTTATAAAGACTAAATAAGACTAGTGGATATACAAATTAATAGAGCTTTGCAGACATGGGGTAAAGGAATCAGAAGTGAAAAAAAGTCTTAACTGTAGCTTAGTGAAGGGCAAGGAAGAGGTTGTTGAAGTTATTGTTGACGATAAGCGCGAACTGAGTCAGCTGATGTGGCTGCCAAGAGTTAATTATCTTCTAGGTTGAGTTAGTACACGAGGAGCACTTGCAGTGTGGGAAGCTGCCCTCCCACTCCTTTCTGGGTTGGCCACTCTATCCTAGGAGGAATACGAACAATGTATGTAGAGAGGACGTTGTTACTATAATACACCCCATTGGCTTCATCTTACAGAGCTCCATGAATTTTAATGCACTTAGTTTCAGGTAGCATGTTTATTTTATGGGAAACTACAGTTAATACATGGAAGAGTGTCTAGCCATTGCAGAAACCAGGAACTTTCATTTTTAGGAAAGAGAAGACTTGTAAGCCAGTGCTTGTGTTTAGATTCTTAAACTGCTTTGTTAAGAAACTAGCTTCTAGTCTGCTTTTCCCTAAAAAGTTCAGAACCAGATATAGGTTATATAACAAAGTCACAGGGTGAATACTTACTGTTTTCTAAGTGTCCAAAGTGTGAATGGGTTTCATTGAGGCACTAGAGATACTTTAGTCAAATCAATTGATCAGCCTGATCAACCAATTTAATCAATCAATCTCTCTGTCTTTCTCTATCTTTCTCTGTCTCTGCCTCTCTATCTCTGTTTCTCTGTCTCTCTCTCTGTTTGTGTGTGTTCACGCAAAGTGATCTCAAATGAATTCTGATCAGTTAATTGTTATATTAATACTTGATATGAGTGTGGTGGTATATGCCTGCCTTGGAAAACAGAGGCAGGAAAATCTGGAGTTTCAGACCAGCATGAACTACATGAGTTCATACCCGGTTTGAAGCAAGCATAGGCCATGTAGCAAGTTGAGGCCAGCCTGGGACACATGAGACTATCGAAAACCAAACAACAATATTAAAATCCAGTGAAGTACAGATGATCACATTGACTAGAGTGATGTGAGTAGATGATTACTAGGGTTTTTATTTTATTCCTTTGATCTAAGTTGTCTTTGAAATCCTCATCTTATAATAATAATAATAATAATAATAATAATAATACAGTGTCTTAGGGTTTTATTGCTAACTCATGACCAAGGTAACTCCTATAAAGGAGAACATTTACATGGGGCTGCCTTACAGTTTGAGAGGTTTAGCCCATTATCATCATGGCAGGAAGCAAAGCAGTGCTCAGGCAGACACGATGCTGGAGGAATTCTATATCTTGAACAGAAGGCAGCCAGGACGAAACTGTCTCCTGCAGGCAGCTAGGAGGAGGCTCAAATTCTATGCTGGGCAGAGCCTAGGAGACCCCAAGGCCCACCCACACAGTGACACACACCTTCCAACAAGTCCACGCCTCCTAGTAGCACCATTTCCTGTGGGCCAAATATCCAAACATAAGAGTCTGTGGGGGGCCAAACCTTTTCAAGTCACCACATATAATAATGTCTAAATTATCCCCTTGAAAGGAAAACTTAAAGTCAGTTGATTTGTGTCCAGTAATCATGCTGTACAGGCGTAAGTTAGCTGTGATTGTTCGAAATTGTTCCGAGTTTTAAAATGTGCAAAATTGCTATTATAGTATGCCGGCTAGTTTTATGTCAACTTGACACAGCTAGAGTCGTTCTGGAAGAAGGAGACTTAGCCAAAAAAAAAAAAAAAAAAAAAAAAAAAAAATGTCCCTACCAGACATTTGCAAAATGTGTGGTGCATTTTCTTGATTGATAATTTACGTGGGAGGTCCCAACTCCGAGTGGGGCAGCCTCTGGGTGGGGCTGGTTGTCCTAGGCACTATAAGAAAGCAGACTGGGGAAACCCTGGGAAGCAAAGCAGTAAGCAGGAACCTCCTGTGGGCTTTGCTTCAGTTCCTGCCTTGAGGTGCGTGCCTGCCTCGCTTGAGTTCCTGTCCCAACTTCCCTTACTGCTGGAGTGTGACCTGACGATTGAAACCTAAAGTAAACCCTTTCCTCTCCAAAACTGCTTTGGTCATGGTGTTTTAGAACAGCAATAAACCCCCAAAGACTTACAGTCTATAGTAGTCAATTTTGAGTTGATGATAATGGTGTCTGACTTTAAATCTCCAAACCAATAAAGCCCTGTAAGTTAAAAAGACTTCCTCCTGTATTCTCTCCCTGCCCAGTTTCTAATGCCATGTCTTCCTCACTTTTTCTCAACATATAAAGGCAGACTTTCATGCTCCTATGCGAAGTAAGCCCTGTTTTATGTATTGTTCTAAGCTGCTCTCCCAAGATGTTTTGAAAGTATCTCACATCGGAACATAGAGTATTCTTGTATTCATTTTGTACAATTAATATGGTAACATATTTGAATGAGGTATATCTTAGTTTGTCTCCACTTACAAACATTACACCATTTCCATTTTTATTATTAACAATTGTGATAATATAAATACTTTTACATTTATCCAAACATTTTAGTAGTGTCAACCACCCGGTAATGATAATTACTAATACCAAGGACATATCCATTGGATACAAAATTGCCTTCTGTTTTTGAGATAACTGTGAGTTCTTCCAAATACCTCGAATATTGGGCATTGCTACTTGGTTTGAGGTTCACTACCCAGAAATGTCTCTTCTATTCATTTTATTAATGGTTCTTGAGTCAGCTTATATGAGTTTCTAGAAGTCTCCTTTTGTTTAGATATTAGTTCTTTAGAATACAAATTGCTACTATCATTTTTTCTGATTAGTCTTCTCAGATTTTCCTAGGGCATTTTTGTCATGCAAAATGTATTCTGCTTTTAAGGTCTTTGTCTTATGTATCAGCTGTGTCACAATACTCAGTGTCTACTGTGGTAGAGTTGCTGGGCTCTAGCGAAGGAATATTGTCCTGGCTGTTGTTCATTCTGTTTTTGCATTGGCATCTTTATATCTGGGATTGGGAAGACATCTTGTCTTATCCGTGTTAGGTGGGTGTTGTGTTCCTCGGTTTCTGTTGCCCTCTCCAGTTCTTAGTTCAGTGTGGTAGCTATGTTTGCCTGGTAGGAATTTCTTCTGGGATCCTGCTAGGTGTGGCCATTCACAGTTCCAGGTAAAATGCGTTCCTACGTATTGGGAACTGACTTTTAGGAATGAGGATGAGTTAGAAAGGGTGAAAGGGCCCACAAGTGGGAGGAAAGCAGGGTGTTCCACTAAGATCTGTGTAGTCCCCAGGAATGAGGGCAGAGAAGAAGGGGGAACCACAGCAGCTAATCTGCTGCAGAGATCAGGATGAGACTGGGGCACTGGATGTGGAGGAGAGGAGGATCTAAAGATTGACCTGCTTCACTGGCCTGCTTGCCTTTCTGTCAGGTTGGCTGTCCGATTCCTCAGAAAGCCTGCTGGGGTTGGGGCTGATAACAGTATCCATGAAGAGATGCTTGGGGGGAGATCTACTGATCTAGTGGAAATGGAATGTATGGTGAGGATGAGGGGTGGGCATGGTGGAAGGTCTGTTATAGAGATGGATGTAAGAGGATTGGATTTGGAGGAAAGGAGGGAGCTATAAAGATCTGCAGTTAGACTACCTACTTCCCTGGCCTGTGTGGCTTATGGGGTTCCCAGGGAATGCCTGCTGGGGTTGGGAACTGGAAAAAAGAGATGCTTTGGGGGAACAAATGGCAGAAGGAAAGATCTGAGTTTTCTGTTGGAGATAGGGATAGGGAGAGAGGCAGGGCTGCAGAAGGAGACAGGAAGGGAGTGGATCAGGATGGAAGGGAGGTGGGGAGGAGCTGGGAGGAGTGGAAGGAAGAGTAACCCAAATCAGCATATGTTATTGAAGAAAAAAAATCTGTTACCAATACAAGGAAACGAATCTGGTTTTAATTGTTAATTTATTAATTGAGTGTGTGTGTGTGTTCACTTGGGTGCATTGCTCATGGAGTCTGGATGAGTGTGTCGGATATGCTGAAACTGGAGTTATAGGATAGGGGCCCATAGGGAAATGACTTCAGTTCCTCTGCAAGAACAGTGTAGGTTCTTAACTGGTGAGCCGCTCTTTCAGCCAACAAAATTTATTCTTAAGGTCATTTATGAATTCTTATTTTTAGAAAGTATGTTTATTGACATTAACATCATTACCGTGATCATTGTGTATGGCTGTATGCATCTGTGTGGTGGAGATCAGGAAACAAGTTTCTAGGCTGGCTTCTCTGTCTCTCTCCTACTGTCCCAGAGATTGGACTCAGGTGATCAGGCTTGGGAGGGACTACCATAATGGCTGGGCTTTCTTGCCAGCCTAACTGTTGACATTCAAATAGGTTCTTTTTTTAGAGATGTTTTGAATCCAGTGTAACATTGATTATGAGTGTGAGATAGATTTTTCCATAAGTTTCTTGCGTCCCCATATGCACAGCCTATTATGTTTTCTGCACCCTCACTCTAATGGCACATTTGTTAAAACGGATGAGCCAACATTGATGTGTCATTATGCTCCATAGTCCTTAGCTTAGAATAGACTTCACTGTTGATGCCGTTCATTCTGTAGGCTTGGATCAATTTATAATGTAATGTATCTATCACTGTAGTGCCTATTTCCCAAGAGTCCTTTATGCTGTGGAAATCCATGCATCATCCCCTCGCTGACCTCAGAGAACTGCTGATCACATCCTTTCTGTAGATTGGCCTTTTACCAAAGTCATGCTACAGGAGTGGCAGAGTCTTTTTCAGATAGGCGTCTCTCACTTAATGAAATTCATACTGTTTTCTGCATGTCTTTCTGTGGTTTGGTAGGTACTTTCTTTTTAGTGTTGAGTAATAAGGTTGTATCATAATTTATCTATGCTTCACCTACTAAAGGATCATAAATTGAAAACACAGTTGTACAGGTATTAGTTGAGACATAAGTTTTTCAACTCTGAGTAAATACAAACAGTGAAATTTCTGGATTATATGCTGACAGTCTGTTTTCTGAGATTTCAAATACTCTGTTTGGAAAATTATCTTCAGCACACATTTTTTTTTTAACCATTGATAGCAAATGAGGATTCCTAGTGTTCTTTTAGGATCTACACCTCAATTATTTTTCAAAAATCTAGCACCTCATTATTTTTCCATTTTATAGCTTTGTTCTTGTATCAAAATAAAATCATCAAATATAGTCCATGTAAATTTTTTCTTAGATTAGGAGAGTTACAGTTTTGCTTTGTACATATGGACTTGTGATCTATTTTGAATAAATATTTATAATATTTACAATGAATGAAAGATATTTGCCTAGAGACTTTTTTTTCTCATGAGTTTCCACATACGCCAGTACTATTTGCTGTAAATACTGTCTTTTCTACGTTGATTGGCTTTGTGTCTTTGTTGATATTCCTTCTCTAGGTCTCTTTCTATTGCATTGATCGGCTTGCCTACCACTTTCATTAATTCCAGTCTCCTGATTATTACTCAGTACCACAATGAGTATGTCTGTTCTTTTCCTATACAGTAAGATTGGTTTGTTGATGTCGGGAAAACAGTGTGTTATAACTTTGAGTGAGGTTTATTTTAATCAGCATGATCAAATATGGAAGACCTGACACCCTGACCGTATTGAGCCTGCCTGCCTGTCTGCCTGCCTGTGAATTGGAGATAGCCTTTCAGTCAGTTGCCTTTGGTGTTTTGTTAGTTTCATACCTTTCCCTTAAACATTTTGTCTTGTACATTTGCTAGATTTAGACTCAGGCTTTGCATCTTGGAGATAGTAAAAGTTACTTTGTATGTTTAATTTCAAATTCAATATATTCATTGATGTTTATAGGAAAGAATTACCTTTTGTACATTAATCTTACACGCTGCAGCCCTACTGTAGTTGATTCTTAGGTGAGGGACTTTTGTTATGGTATTTTGTGGACTTTTTCATAGACTTTCATTGCAACTTATGAAGAATGACACTTATTTCTTCTTTGCCTTGTTTTCTTACTGTGTTAGTTAGGACTTCTGCTATTCCCTTGATAAGCAGTGGTCAGTTAAGCAGTCATTCACTTAGCTGATCTTAGGTTGGAAGCTGCTCAGTCATATCTCACCACTATGCACTTCAACAGCTGTCTAGTTTTGCGGACTTTAAAAACACATAGGATTTAGGGAGCTCCTCTATGTTTGTAGTTCATGGTAATTTCTTTTTTATTTCTTTTTTAATTTTTTTCCTTTTTTATTAGATATTTTCTTTATTTACATTTTAAATGATATCTCCTTTCCTGGTTTCCCCTCTGGAAAAAAAAAAGAACCCTGTTCCTTCCCCCTGCTCACTACCCTACCTTCTCCCACTTCCTGGCCCTGGCATTCCCCTACACTGGGGCATAGAATCTTCACAGGACCAAGGACCTCTCCTCCCATTGATGACCGACTAGACCATCCTCTGCTACATATGCAGCTGGAGCCATGAGTCCTACCATGTGTACACTTTGCTTGGTGGTTTAGTCCCTGGGAGCTATGAGGGTACTAGTTAGTTCATATTGTTGTTCGTCCTAAAGGGCTGCAAACCCATCAGCTCCTTGGGTCCTTACTCTAGCTCCTTCATTGGGACCGTGTACTCAGTCCAATGGATGGCTGTGAGCCTCTATTTCTGTTAGTCAGGCACTGTCAGAGCCTCTCAGGGGACAGCTATATCAGGCTCCTGTCAGCCAGCACTTGTGGCATCCACAATAGTGTCTGGGTTTGGTGGGTAATTTCTTTTTTAACAATCATGAGTGAATGTTGATTTTCCTAAATGCTTTCTCTATACCTACTAATAGGATCATGTGTCTTGTTTTCACTTGTTGCCTATGTGATGGGTGGCACTCACTGAGTTTTGAGTGTTGACCAACACAACTTTGAGAAATCTTACTTGGTTTGGGTTCAGTAATTGATTTTTATAACTATTGGATTTAAATTTTCCAATATTTTCTTGAGAATTGTATTTATTGTATTGTATTTATTTTCACAATACAATTGTATTGTATTTATATTCACAAGAAATACTAATCTGAAGACTTCTTCTCATCTAATGGAAGTTTAGATTTTGAGTCATAATTAAAGGTTTTTCACAAACTAATTCATTAAAGGGATCCTCCTGTGTTTTTTTTTTTTTCTAATTCGGTTCAACTTTTATATAATCATTTACATAATCATTGTGATTATGGTGCAATTTATGTTTTTCTCTGTAGAATTACAGTTAGTTTTATGCCACTCTTTGGTATTAGACTGTAGTTAAAGGTGAACCTCAGTAAACATAAATCACTTTTTGAGTAGTGTTTGAGTTGCTATGCATGTATTCATTTCTGGTAATTTTTCTTTCCATCTCTCAACTAGTCTGTCTGTTTCTGAGTATACAAAATCCTTTTGTGGAACTACTTTCTGGGAGCTACCATCAGTGCTGCATTTGAAGATTAGTTTCATTTTTCTTTCTGCATTTCTTCTACGTGGAAATATAACTACTTTGTGCTAATTAAATGACTATCAACTCCTTATATAACTAACTTTCAGTGCTTTTATTTTTTAAATGTAACTGTAATGTCTTTTATTTATATGCATCTTCATTTAAAGATGTTAATTCATGAACTTTATCATGAAAAACTTGCAAATAAAAACATCACATACCAAAATAAACTGGAGCCATAGTCAAATGGAAGCTATGGAGCTTTACATTAAACTTTGCACTTTCAATTATGGATGTATGTTATCTACTTATCCACCACCAAAAGCAACAATATAACAGAGTTAGAATTCTCTCACGGGTAGAAATTGGATCTTGATATGTAGATACATATTTGTGCATGTTTTTTAGAAGTGTAGCAGTTTTATTGTAGCTTCTGTGTCAATGACTTCTCCCAATCTCCTTTCTTTGGTTAGTATCTTTGTGTTTACCATTCCATAATTATTGGAAAATAATTATCACAAATAAAGTTAAAGAGATAAAGTAGAAATTGCAAAGATCATATTTTCGAGGCATTTCTCAGCAGAGTAACAAAATTCTTTGGACCGAAGAAAGTTGAAAGAGAAACAAGTTATTTGTCCGGAAACAATGTTTCAGCGAATGAGGGAGGTGGGACAAATGGTTAGGAAAGTTTCCTCTATGTCACTGACATTCTTACAAGCATTTTCATTTCAAGTTTCACTGGACACTAGATTTGTAAAGTGAAGCCCTTTCTTTCAACTGCCATGGCTTGGGAACTAACACGTTATCGGTTGCCTCTTACCAAGCAGCTGCTGCTCCAGTTCCTTTTGGTCCTTCTGTGAGCTCTTCTTAGGAGGCCAAAGTTGTGGACTTACTTCGTATTGCTTCTACACATGTAAACAAAAGGTGCCTGCTTTCATTTTCTGCATGTTAGGAGAACAGAGATTGTAATTTAATGCAGATGTTCCTTGCTGCTGTGCTTTAGCCAATCTAACTTCTAAAACGAAAGAGTTAACTTCAGTAAAGAACTGGATCATCTTCATCTTTCCGTCCTCAGAGCAAGTACATTTTAGTTATTTTTTTAGCACCTGGGTACAATAGGATACTTATTTATTAGCCTTTTGATATTAGAACAGTTTCATTTCAAGCTTTGTTGTCTGTTAGATTCCTAAATAAAATCCAGTTTTTGAAAGAGCTTGTCTCCCTCATATTCAACTGGCGTTTTCATAAGCCCTTTGAAAAGATTTAAACTTATTTCATACCAGCTTTCTTTTTGAAGCCAAATCATACCAGTTTGTTTAGCTTTCTAATCCTTTAATCATTTTTTCCACAGCGTGGTTCCACACGCTTCACATCCCTCTGTAGGTTCCACAACGTGAGAAAGTCCTCCAACATGTCTAATCAGGATGGGATGGAGCAGAAGCATCACTGCTTTGCTGGTCATTATGTGTTGCAACATATACTGTTACCAGAACTGCCTTGTTCTAGTTGAACATGGGCGTAGCATTTCTGTTCCTCTAGGCCATATTTGCCAACCTTGTGTTTATGCGTGCGTGTGTGTGTGTGTGTGTGTGTGTGTGTGTGTGTGTGTGTGCATGTGCAATGAAGTTGAGCTTCCTCTCATGAAAGCACATAAGGCACTGAGACAAATGTTTTCAGGGACCTGTACTGGGTTTAAATCTCTGTTTCTGCTATCATAAAATTAATTATAACTTTTTGAACAGGAGGTACCTTATTTCTATTTTGCAGTGGAGATTAAAATGATGTAGCTGATACTGTTGTAGTTCACTAGAGGGTATGATGGGTGAGTTATAACGTGAGTCTAAGCTAACCTAACCTTGGTGGTCATGATGGCCGGTAGTGATGGCAGATGCATTCCCAGCGGTGATTAAATCGGGTTATCAGTTTGTGTTCTCCCAGTGGGCTTGGCTAGTTCCCAGCTTCCCTATTGTATCTCTGGTCTCCTGACTATATATCATCTGTTTAGGGCACCATTTATTTCAGCTCAGGCCTTTGAAGCATGCTTGGTCATGGGATTTGAACTTGTAGATGCCAGTATTTGTTTCTTTCTGAAGATTCTTTGTCAGGAGTCCCTCCTGCCTTTTAGGGCTTCACAGCTTATGGCCTCCTGCCCCCCAAAAGGTGTCTACTCCTTTCTAAGAGCTCTTGCCCTCTTTGCTTTGTTTATTCAGTACGATTTCATGCATCGGTCTCCCAGAACATTTTTAGATATTTTTCCTGTCTCTGCGAAGGGATTGGAAGCTAACACCAGAGACTCTGTGTAAGGGAGATATTTGGAGTCTAAGTCTGTATTTCAATTTAGAAATGCAGGGAAGTCACTTGGTAAAAAAGAAAAAAAAAGTTCATAAAGAGTACAAAGAGTAAGATATTTCACTTTTACTACAAAGATAATTCAGTGTCTAATCAAATCTACATTGCATCAAATGTAACTTTTAATACTTGTATGTATCAGATGATTTATATATTCATTCATTCATTTACTCATTTGCTCGTTTGTTTGTTTGGTTTTTTTGTAGCTTAACAAACAACAGTTGCAGTTGCTGAAAGAACGGTTCCAGGCCTTCCTCAATGGAGAAACTCAGATAGTTGCAGACGAAGCCTTCTGCAATGCAGTCCGGAGTTACTATGAGGTGAGGTTACAGAGCTGTCTGGGGCTTTCTAAGACCATTTCACTGGGGCGACAAGGAGGCTTTTGAGCTTTTGATTTTCTCCTAAGGATTTTCGCTTCCATTTTGCAATTTAAAAACGCTTAATTCCACAGCCTGGTTTTGGGAGATAAATAAAATTGGAAATTATTCACATTGTTTGCGAGGTAGTGTTTAGAATCGTCTTCTGGCAGTGACTGATACAGCTGAGTCTAGCTATCTTCTGGTTCACATTCATAAATGATCCTTTTCAATCAGGCTTTCAGTAGTAAATTACTATCTTATGCCAGTTTGCTATTTAGGCTTTATAATAATTAAGGGCACTAATTAATTTCAAGAGAATGCATTCTCCTCATTGAATGAATAATACGACCAGTTCCATCTTGCTGTTACTTCTGACTTCAGCTTCTGACTCAGATGGGAATTCTGAGTGTGTTTCTTATGAGTGGCTTTTCCATGTTATCATTTGTTTGTTTCAGTGAGGTGCCCATAGACATTAAGTTGGAAAGTTCTCTTAATGCCCTAAGCACCTCAGAGTCATTTGGAGAATGGGATCCTGTCATTGTGCAAATGCCTTAAATGTTTCTGTCTGAAGAAACACGGCATACAACATACCGTGGGCTAGTACAAAATTGAAAGTGTGGAATCATAATATTCTAAACTTCCCTGAGGCAGGGACTATTGTACAAAACAAAATATCCAGCTGCTTAGTTTTGTGATTCATAGATCATATGCTACTTAATATATCAGTCCACAAGTATATATTGAATTAAAGGAACACATGATAGTTATTGAAGTCTTGCTTACCAAGGTCCCATGACAAAGATCTTGGGGCTGTAGCAGATACGTTGTTTAACTTGACCTCAATTCAGGCTATCTTAACAAAATAGGGTTTATATCTTCCCTTGAAATTCAGAGTATTGCATGATGAAACCTTTCCCCAAATTTTAAGAGATGAGGATACATTTACATATATGTATACCATAGCAAGTAGTGAGGGAAAAAACACTGTGGATTTCAAGGAAAGCTGCCTACCTGGTGTCAATAAAAAAAAAAAAAATTAAAGAGGCCATGTTGGATTTTGATAAATATGCTCTGGCACACTAAGAGAAAGGTGTAATTGGAAAACGATGGATGGATGAGGTGTTTTTTTTTTTTTTAA
>JADRCD010235133.1:0-21145 GCA_019843815.1 Montemys delectorum
CAAGAGAACTTGAAAATAGTCACTAGCAGAATGAATCAGCAAGTGATTTTGAAACGTTTGAGACGTTACTAAGAATTACCTGCATCTCCACTTCCAAGCATTTTCTATTGGTTCCATTTTTTTCTCTAGTCCAATGCTGTGTCCTACAAAGTTGAGTAGCAGTTTTATTTTTTGAATGTTTTTTTCTGAACATTTCTGCTCACATTGCCTTTCCTCTCCCTTAAAATCTGTCAATTATTAAACACTATTCTGGTGTCCCATGTTATTAAGTCACAGGTTTGACTCATCCTTAATCATGGGTGTCCCTAGAAAACAGACACTGGATCTTATGTGTTTGCCTGTTACTGGGTATCATGAAGTGTGCCCTTGCTAGTATGGGTCAAAGGATAATCACTTTCTCTTCACAATAACTTAGTTCCTTACTCTGTGTTTGGCTTATAAACATAAACCATTGAAGGAATCATGAGAGACTCTCATTATCACCTAGACTCATATATATGAATGTACATACACATATACATGTACACACACATATATGTTATATCCATTGAAGGGATATAGATGTGGCTCAGTAGTTAAGAACACATACTTCTCTCCTTAAAGTCTGGAGTTTGGTTCCCAGCACCCATGTCAGGTGATTAACAGCATCTCATAACTCCAGACCCAGAACGTCCATTACTTTTCTAGCCACAATTGGCATCTGCATACACACACACACACACACACACACACACACACACACACTTTAAAAATAAAATTATCCTCTAAAATACTTTAAAAATTATACATTCATAGCAGAAAAAGGTAATTTTGAGCACCTTAATAATGAGATTATGATATATGCGTGGTATTGATGAGAACATCTATTCATACACAGATCATGAATGCCATGTCTGAGTATTGTTTCCAGAACAGAGTGCTAGAAATATCTTTTGCATCTGCTCCTGCCTTCTCGCTTTTGAAGGGAAGAAAGGTGAGATGAGTGTTGTTTCTAGGGAAGGATGTTGTATAGGAGTACACAGGTGAGCAATCAGTACTTAAACCTAGAATCTTGTCATGCTTCTTAAGCTAAATGATTGTATCAGCAAGGATGCTAGTTCAAAGAGCAGTGTGCATTGCAAATAGCCACTAAAATAATAAGGCTAGTCAATGATAACTTATCACTCTTGAATCATTAAAAACAAGACACAGTCGTGCAAACTGTCAGTAACTAGATAAATGAGGGTCTGAGATGTATGAGAGAGTAGACTAGAGGTGGGCAATGGTATGAGTATTTTCTATATTCCCCACTCACTGTTGTTCTATAAATATAAAACTACTTGGAAAAGACTCAAAAATAATAATTTGGGTAAGATTTCTAGGTTAGATATAAAACCACAACAGAAACCATATTATTGTTTCAAAATGTTTATAGATCTGTACCCTTAGAGGTTATCTTTCCTAGCAAGAAAAAATATTTCCCCATCACTAATAGATGAAAAACGAGTAATTTAAAACAAAGCTTTATAATGCCAGGATTGTAATCAAGTAGCACAAATGGGTAGATTAACTTAGAAATAACCTTTAGATGATTAGTAATTAATATCACAGAAAGACACTGGGAGGATATTCTTACTGTCTTTGTATTATTATAAAGACTTAGATTTGTTTTCCTTATATCTTATGATTATTATACTTATTCTGATATTTCCTCTAGCTTTTGGTGAATTCACTTTATCATAGCTTTGACTTTGATTTTTTTATTACATTGTCAGTTTAGTAAAAAGGGAGAAAAAAACAGATCAGATATGAGGAACTAAAAGCAATATGATCTTTACTTGAGAGGGAAAGAGATGCAGAGGGCTTCTCTATAAGAATCAGTTCCAAGAATGAGTAAAAGAATGTCAGGTAAACATCTTTGATGACCAGCTAATGTCTGGGTTCTACTGGGGAAGGTCCTATGTGGCAGAAATCTAGGCTTTGGTTCTAGGATGATGTCTTAGTTAGGTTTTATGCTGTGAAGAGATGCCATGACCAAGGCAACTCTTTTAAGGACAAAATTTAATTGGGGCTGGCTTACAGGTTCAAAGTTTAGTCCATTATCATCAAGGCAAGAGCATGGCAGCATACAGACAGGCATGGTGCAGGCGGAGCTGAGAGTTCTACATCTTCATCTGAAGGCTGCTAGTGGAAGAATGGCTTCTTGGCAGCTAGAATGAGGCTCTTAAAGCCCATGCCCACAGTGACACACTTATTCCAACAAAGCCATATCTCCAAATAGTGCCAAGCATATTCAAACCATTACAGGTGGTGTTCCCAGGCAAACATCAGCTTCCTTCCCACCCTTGGGTGGTCCCTAGGCTGGTCATTTTGTGTTTCATTCTTGACACTGAAACACAGAAACCTTCCTGGATTCTGATTACCTACTGACCTAGACATCATCCCAATGGACATTAAGAAGCCTTTCAGTCAATCGGAGTAAAAAAGACAATAGGTCATATGAACCAAGTATCAAATTGGTGCAAAGAATGCCTCCCTTGTTGAATTTCCTTTCAGCCCTCACCAGAATTTCTTCTGGAGTTGCTGCTTGAACCAAATTTGGCTGCAACTAAAATAAGCTGGCCAACCATCTTGGTAAAAGCTAACTACGCAAAATCCTGTCTTACAAAAAGAGAGTTTTAGAAAGGCAAAAATAACATTGGGAATTTAGTAGAAGACAAAACAAGCATGACAATACAGATTCTGTCAGGACGATGACTCACCTGGAAAAATAGGAAACCACAGGTCACTAGACTATCTGGAAAGGAAAGGGAAATTCTATGCCCTCATCCTACCCACTGTTATTTAACATACTGAGCTCCGGCAAGTCACTTAATTTCTCAGAGTCGAGGTTTTATCATAAGCAAAGTGAGGCTAAATCGATACTTAGCCTCAGTAAAATGTTACTCTAGGTTACTTCTCAAGTCAGTTATTTAACAGCACCGCTCCAGTCTCCCATCCTTCACTAAAAGCACTACCCTCTGAGGGAACTTTGATCCTCATAAGAATACTGGGAGCCAATCAAGACAATGCTATCACGTTTGGTATAAAGATGAGAGGATTGTGGTCTTGAGAGGATGAGTGGTCTAGGAAGAGCAAATTCATATCTGTTTACATGACTGGAGCTACTTTTTGTAGAGCGCTGTTCTATCTCAGCACATTCCATCCTCCAAGCAATTCCCTGATAGAAGTACCACTGGGCTCAGGTTCTCTAAAGAACCTTAAGTGCTCTCAACCCCTTTGCCACCTCATGCTAACAGATGAACCATACCTACACTTTGGAAGAGACACTACCAAATCCTAGTGTACTGGCTGGTTTTGTGTGTCAACTTGACACAGGCTGCAGTTATCACAGAGAAGGGAGCTTCAGTTGGGGAAGTGCTTCCATGAGACCAAGCTTTGAGGCATTTTCTCAATTAGTGATCAAGGGGGTAGGGCTCCTTGTAGGTGGTACCATCCCTGGGCTGGAAGTCTTGGGTTCTATAAGAGAGCAGGCTGAGCAAGCCAGGGAAAGCAAGCCAGTAAGGAACATCACTCCATGGCCTCTGCATCAGCTCCTGCTTCCTGACCTGCTTGAGTTCCAGTCCTGACTTCCTTGTGATAAACAGTAATGTAGAAGTAAGCCAAATAAACCCTTTCCTCCCCAACTTGCTTCATGGTCATGATGTTTGTGCAGGAATAGAAACCCTGACTAAGATACCTAGTAATCCTGAGTGCATTCTCTCTCATATTAAAGAACATGTTTTCTACATTGTTCTCTTTAGGAAATATTTGCTCATCTAGAACAATACATTTCCAATGGGGTTAGTTCCTGAGGCACTCATCCTATGTATATGTTGTAAGACAGAATCATGTTTAACACATATAACCTAACAAACACCAGGGCTTAGCCATACAGTATATGGTGGGGAAGCTCTTGCTTACCTTTCTGATTATATAACTCACTGAGAACAGGGGCTTATTGACTCTTCTCAGCATTGCAGGTATTTTGACACATGCCACTAACCTGGGGAAACATTGAAATTCAAAATATCACATGACCTTCCCACCACCATAAGGTTGCTATCTCATAAGTCAAAATATCATTAACTAAGGGAACATCTATATCCCTAAACTTGACACCATAATAGACTAAGGGGAATAATGATAAAAACATTCTTGTAAAAAATACTGATTATTGGGCTGAGAAAATGGCTTAGCAGATAATGTGCTTGCTGCTTAGGCCTGAGGACTGGAACTTGGACCCCCATTCCTCACATAAAAGTCATTTGGAAATGGTAGCCCGCCTGAGATCCCAGCTCACAGGAGACAAAGACTAAGGATCCTCTGGGAAAGCTAACTAACAAGAGCTAGAGTATAAGAATATTTGATCTAGAATTTCACATAGATTTAGTAGGCTCCAGATTTAGTGGCAGACCCTATCTCAGTTAATAAAGTAGATCACAATCAATGAGACACCTTACATTAGCCTCTTGTCTCCATATATGTGCACATACAGATATACATGGATTAATGTATAAGTTAACATACATGGCAAACATATGGGTAGATACCATACACTCAGGGATACAATATATGCATGTTGGTTTATGTTTACAGCTTTTAATGGAAATTGCAAGTATAAGCAAGATAACAAAAAAATTATGAATATTTCACTGACATATAGACATATTATGACTTATGAATGGGAAAATCATAAGTGTTGTCAAACATAAAACCTATATGCTTTGGCTGGGCATATATCCAAACACTAAGAAGCTAGGCAGAAGAATTTTGGTGAAAAAAAAAAAGATCAGGTTTGAATATATGGTAAGTTCAAGGCTAGTCTGTGATACATAGTGAAAACTCTTAGGATTGTTAAGATTCAGATGTTGCTGCTTGCTGGATTGCTGGTTTGCTGAACTGCTGGTGAGAGATATCCTGATGACAAAGATTAAACTTGAACCAAGGTACTTAATGCTCTACCCAGCAGGAAGTAGTCTAAGGACATCAACTCCCCCTTTCCTCTCTTCCCTTCTTTCTCATCTATCTAATGTTGGCAGGTTGGAAGGGATTGGGCTGGAGAAGGATGGTAGATATAAGATCCCAATAAAGTAGCCAAAACTTATGGTTACTATATGGTACAGGAAATCTTCAACTGTGGCCAAAAGACATTGAATTTATTTAGATAAATATAACTTCTTAATCTGAGTTGCAATGTTGCAAGCAAACACATAGCGTTTAGGTACCGAAGAAGATTTTTTTCAATGTGACCCATTAGAGCTGACAGTTCATATTAGACAAATGGTGTGATGGTAAACAGTGATTGTTAACTTTAAAAGAACTAGAATCATCCAGGAGACAAGTCTCTGAGTGTACCTGAGAGGGATTGTTTAGATTAGGTGTGGGAGCTAGGACCTGAACTCTAGTCTCCTGAAGTGTAGTGTACTTTTGAAATTGGTGAGGCATCTACACACACACACGCACACACACACACACACACACACACACACACACACATACACACACACACACACACACACACACACACATACACACCACTCCCTACTTTAAAATTTCTTTTCAATTTGTTGGGTTTTGGTGTTTCTTTATCATCCTCTATATTTAATTTGGGCACAAGGCATGTGAATAAGGGTGAAACTCCTCTCTGGAGCACAGATAACTTATTAGTGACCATATGATTGAAGACAACGACTTTCTATTCTCCAGGAGTCAGATGTTAATTTTTCCTCTGGGTAGGGTAGGAAGCATGAGACCCTCCTCATCTATAATTAAGTGCTTGGAAGCTCAACCTTGTGTCCTATGAGGGCAAATAGAGTTGTGAGTTCATATGATTTGACCTTCTTTACAGCTCTTCTTCCACAATGTTCCCTGAGCCCTTGGTGGGGAGATTTGTTACTCTACCTTGCTATTTACTTTTTGATAATGTTAAGCTGGCTTACACAAATGACTGTTTTAATGTACAGGCATGCCTTAGAGAAAGCCATCCCAATGACAGATGATTTTTTTTGACCCTGTATTTTTCAGACTTGGCACCCCAACCATATCATGCTTATGGGTAGTACAATCATTTTGCCTTTGTGTTTCCTGTAGTGTTACATTGTCTTTTTGTTGCTTTATTAATAGATATCTTCAGGCCTACATCTATACATTTCTAACTTCCTTCCTCAGGTTAATAAAGTTTTGTTGAGTCAATGTTATTTGCCAAGCATTGTTTTGGTCTCCAGAGACATATAAATGAATTCAGTATGAACAAGGTCTTTCCCTCAAGGAGATTAAATAAAAGTGGGAACAAGATAATAAACAAATGAATAAGACAACTTCACAGTGCGAACAATGCAGTAAAAGAAATAAAAGTGTGCCTTATACAGAGAAATACTAGTTGTTAATTGTCTGCTACTCTTTAAGTAATTGTATAGGAATGTAGAATTTTTACACCTTGTCCCAGGGCACTATTCTCTCAGAGACTAGCTCTCAGTGGCAGTGTTTGTCGAGAGCATTCGAGCATTCTCTCTCTCTCTCTCTCTCTCTCTCTCTCTCTCTCTCTCCCCCCTTTTATTGATTTTGCTCCCCTCTTCCTCCTTCCCTCCTTCCCTCTCTCTCTTCTGCCATTTCTCCTCCCTCTGTCCTCTCCTCCCTCCTTCGTTCATCTCAGTCCTTCTTTCTCTATGCTTGGCTTTGTCAAAAAGCTTTTATTACTTAATGTTTCCTAGCTTCTGATTGACATTCACCATATGATCTTACTGTATGCATTTGCATATATATGTATGTATATATAAAGTTTATATGAATTCATTTTATATCATTAAATATTTTTATTACATCTTACTCATTTCTTGTATATGTGGGGAAGGATTCCATGTATTTATGGGGTTATGCATCTGTTACTGCATGCCTGTGAAGGTCAAATGACAACTTGTAGTAGTTAATTATTTCCTTCAACTTTGTGAGTCCCAAGGATTGAACTCAAATCATCAGGATTTGATCCATGAAAGTATCAGAGACTGGTACTGACCTGGAAAGACTATTTTAATTATATTTTAATATTTAAACAAAATAAAACAAAAAGATCTCCATCCTTGATCCAACTTTAAAAGCAAATGGATAGAAATAGAAAATATCATCCTGAGTGAGGTAACTCAGTCACAAAAGAACACATGGTATCCACTCTCTGATAAGTGAATATTGGCCCACTAATTTGGAATACCCAAGATACAATTCACAGATCACATGAAGCTCAAGAAGAAGGAAGATCATAGTGTGGATAATGGGGTCCTTCTTAGAAGGGGGATCAAAATTCCAATGACAGGAAATACAGAGACAAAGTTTGGGGCAGAAACTGAAGAAAAGGCCATCCAGTGACTGTCCCACCTAGAGATCCATCCCACATACAGTTACAAAACCCAGACACTATTGTAGATGGCAACAAGTGCTTACTGACAGGAGCCTGATATAGCTGTCTCCTGAGAGGCTCTGCTAATGCCTGACTAAAACAGGCATGTATGCTCATAGCCATCCATCAGACTGAGCACAAAGTCCCCAATGGAGGAACTAGAAAAAGAAATCAAGGAGTGGAAAGGGTTTGCAGCCCCATAGAGGAACAACAAAATGAACCAACCAGTACCCCCAGAGCTCCCAGGGTCTAAACCACCAACCAAAGTGTACACATGGTGGGACTCATGGCTCCAGGCACATATGTAGCATCATGTGTATAGACATCAATGAAAAGAAAGGCCTCATGAAGGCTTGATGCCCCAGTGTAGGTGAATGCCAGGACAGAAAAACAAGAATTGATGGGCTAGTGAGCAGGGAGGGGGGATCGGAAAGGGGGGCTTTCAGAGAGGATAAAATTTGCGATGTAAATAAAGAAAGCATCTAATAAAAAGTTTAAGAAAAGAAATTGAGCTTCATCAATTCTTTAATTCCTAGGTATTTTAGCCATCCTGGTTTTGATCAATGCTTTTGACTGTTAATTTATAGCTCAGAATATCTTTTCTGAGCCCTATCGTCTTTACAATACTATCATCTGGTTACCACTGCACTGGATCCCCAAAGTAATTTCCTTTTTATAATTACTAAAATATTAACCCAATGATGATACTGTTAATGGTATAAACCTTAGCCCCATCTCTGACAGGAGCTAGGTGAATATAAAGTCTAGAATACTCACATTCTCAATCCCAAATGCCATAAATATTGTCATGTTCTGGGGCTGCCTTTCTCAAAATGTACCAAATCTTTGGATTGCCAAGATGTCTTGATGTATAAGAGTGCTCATCTCTCTAGACTACTTAATCCTTTGATCCCATATCAGGCTTTTTACCTCCAACCACCAGGAACTCCAGCTCCATGGTATCTGATGGAGGCACCTCATTTGTGTTCACAAACACCTGCACACAGTCACACATGCATGAATATAAATAAAGATAAAATAATTATTGAAAGACGTACCCAAATTCCTTAATATCTTTGCTTCATGTTGAATATAAGATCATTGTTCTATCTTCCAAACACCAAGGATATCTTCATCTCATTTTTCTTCTTTAACTGCTGTGAATAATGTTAGCTCCTTTTTAAATCACTGGGCCACAAGTTTTAGTAAATAGATTCCTCAATCAAAAATTAATTTCTTCCAAATATGAATTAGGTATATACCTGAAACATGAAACTGGCTGTCATCTCACTGTTTTTAATTTTTCTTTCAGCTTTGTGCCTGGTTAATGCTTCTTTTCTCATCACTTCCAAGTCTCTTATTTTAGAGCTTTCTGATGAGAACAAAGATAAAAACCCTAAGGATGGCAGAAACGAAACTGTAATCTTTTCTCATCACTAGCAAGAGAGCACTTGGCAGAGTAAAAGTGTAATTATAGATTTGCCAAAAAAAACAAGGGGATTCTGTACTGACAAGTGCAGACACTTTTAAAACGTAGCCCAAGATGTACAAAGACTTGAACCACTGAAGTTTATATAAAACAGATCTTAGCAAACAGCATGTATCATAAAACCAAACACAAAACCAAACTCAAAGCCTAACAACCTAACTTTATTTTTATTGATCATTTTACTTGTTTAGATTTCTAATGATAACCCCCTTCCTGGTTACCCCTCCACCAACATAACCATCCCAACTGCTTTTCCCCCCTCCCATTTGCCTGTATAAGTTTGCTCCTCCACCCATTCAGCAACTCCCACCTCAGTGTTTTAGCATCCCCCTATGCTGGGGCATCACCTCCCTCCCCTCCCATTAATATCAGATAAAGCCAACATCTGCTACATATGTATCTGGAGTCCTGGCTCCCTTCATATATATACTCTTTGGTTGGTAGTTTAGTTCCTGGGAGCTCTTGGTGGTCCAGTTAGTTGATATTGTTCTTTCTATGGGATTGTAGTCCCCTTCAGCTCCTTCAGTCCTTCCCCTCGTTCTTTCATTGGGGTCACCAGGTTCAGTCCAATGGTTGGCTGTAAGTATCTGCATCTGTTTTGGGCAGGTGCTGGTAAAACTTCTCAGGGAACAGCCATATCAAGCTCCGGTTAGCAAGTGCTTCTTGGCATCAGCAATAGTATGGAAGTTTGGTGTCTGCAGATGGAACGGATCTCTAGGTGGGGCGAACAACCTAACTTTTAAACCTATGATTAAATAGGTCTTATAGATAACAATAACTCTGCTGAGAACACTATACACAATGATGGTACCCATAATGTTTTGGTAGTCTACTAGACACAGACTTTTGATTGATCAGATGAGTGATCTACCCTCCAAAATTCCAATAAGGTGGCTTAGAGGACATGATGATCCCAATACACAAGAGGCTAAGGGATAAGAATACAGGGTGAGCTGATTTCAGTAAACAAAACTGTTTTCTCCTTGTCTGAAGCATCATATCAGTACAAGATATTCCCATTCATGTATCTTGATGACCTTAGTGTCTTTGTGATTATTAATGATGGATTTAAGAATGTTTAATTGTCAATATAACCAAGGGAAATTCAAATTTTTAAAGTACATATAGTTTGGGCTTTTAAAGAAAGGGAACTATATATGGTATTGTCTTAGGTAGATTTTCTATTGATGGGATAAAAAGCACCATAACAAAAAAACAAGTTTGGGAGGAAAGAGTTTTTTGGATTACACATCTATATTATAGCACATCCGTGAGGGAATTCAGGAGAAGAACTCAAAACAGGTCCAGTATCTGGAAGCAGAAGCTAATATGGTTGCCATGAAGGAGTGCTGCTTACTAGCTAACTCACATGGCTTCCTTAGCCCACTTCTTATAGATCACAAGGCTACCTACCTACCAGAGGTGGCCTCACCAACAATGGCATGGTTCCAACCATTAATTAAGAAAATGCTCTATGGGCTTGCCTATCGATGGTATGGAGTCATTTTTCTCAATTAGGTCTCCCTCTTTTCAGATGAGACTAGTCTGTTTCAAGTTGATATAAAATAACCAGAAGAGTAATGAACTTGTCAGTGTACAAATAAAGGTTTCTAATGTGACATTTAATGCATATTTATCCTTTTATATTATTCTTTTAAAAATTATTTTATTTTTGTATTTGTTTGTACATAAGAATATGTGCCACATGTATTAGGTTATCTATGGATGCTAGAAGAGGATGTTAGATCCCCTGGAGTTTGTGTTACAAAAAAGTTAGTAGTGAACCACCACCATTGGTATAGGTAGCAAGATCCAAACTCAGGTCTTAGGGAAGAATAATAAAGGCTCTTAATCCTTGAGGCATCTCACTCCAGCCTCTATAATATTCATACATTATTCTTATTGACTCTTATTGGTCTATCCTATCCTTTCTTTCTTCTCTGCTACCTCCTATGCACAGATCCCATTTTGCATCCATGACACATACACTCCTCTCAAAATACTTTCTCTACTTTCAATTTGTGGTTATATTCCACACTAGGAATTTTTGAAGAGCCTGAATTTCTGCTTTTAGACATGCAGCTGCTATTATCTTTCTAAACCTCGGTATCCAGCCTGTAAAATGAGAACAGCAGCAAGAATCAAAGGTGCCCCTTTTGAAAATTAATGAAGTACATAAACTTTTGGACACTGTCACTGAGGAGTTCACAGTCAGCAAATGTTCCCATTGTGTTATCATCATGACCATTGCTATGGTTTCAATAGGAAATTGCCTCAAAGACTTGTGTACTGAATTTCTTGAGACTTAATTATTAGTCCTATTTGGGAAATGCCAAGAACTTCATAATGTTGTGCTGAGTTGAGGAAGGGTGTCACAGGGGTTGTGTTTTTTAAGATTATAGCTAGTCTTTAGTCTTTTCCTGTCTGTTCAGAAGGAATGAAACTTCTACATCATATATCCTCACTGGCATGCCCAAGTAGCCATGGACTGATTCTCTGAGAGCGTAAGTCCATATATAGTTCCTGTTCTAGAATGGTTTATGCCAGGCAATCTGTCCCAGCCATGAGAAGGTAACTAACACAATCATATTATATTATATAGAGAATGTTTACAACGTTCATTAAGTAAACTTGTACTCAACCTTTCATAAAAAATTCCTAGAAATCATCATTTTTCCATTGGCAACCAGAACTCCGAATTTTACAGAGTAAAAAAAATATCGACTGCAGAGGAAGCTATCACTGTAACATTTCAGGGACATTAGGAAACCATGACAGCAGATTTTCTCTAACTGGAAATATGCAGATTTTTAAGCTGAACAAGAGTTTTCTCATAAAATTCTGCAGGCAAATGTGGTCTATCCCAGAAAATATGTGACAATACCAATGCATGACAGTTCAATAATAAAATGTACAGAGGAAAGGAATGTGTAAAATTGGACAGAACTAATATTAAAATGAACATCTTATAACCAGGTCTGTGTGCTTTAAGATTGCACCTAATTTCTATGTAGTAAAGTAAGTCCTTGTTTGGGTGAGATTTTAACATCCTTAAGAATATTAGTCTCTTGTAGATCTGACCTTGATAGCAAAGGCAGGGGTGAGCCAACCCTGAAGGCATGAGTACTTGCTAGATAGCTGCACAACAAGCCCCTGTCAGTCATCTGGCATGGAATGATGTAATCAAGAAAGAAATTCCCACCCCCACCTCCCTGCTCCTTGGCACATGCAGCAGGCAGAACTGGTTCTGCCCTTGCCAGCTGCAGCACATTGCAGAGCTAACCCTGACTCTCTTCTGGGCAGTGCAGAAAAGTTGGCTCTAGTGGCATGGTGCTATGCTGAGCTCTCCCCAAGGGCACAGGAACAAAAGCTAGCACTGCCTGTTGCTGGCTGCATCATTGGGTGTGCTAGACCAGGCAGTGCTGGAGGCTTGCCCTGGTGGTATGGGTACAGGAGAGCTGGCTGGCTGACCAAATCAGCTACCACCCAGGCCCAGAACTAGGGGTTTAAGTTGACCAACCCCAACATCTATGAACTGCTGGAGCAGGAAAAGGATCAGTCCTGCAGATCAAAAGCTGCAGAATCACCAAAACTCAGGGCAACAACACAATATCTAAGAAGAATCTTGGTGAGGATCTAGTATTGATAGTGTAACAAAGGCCACAGGCCTCAAACCAGACCAATGATTTATTGAAATGAACATTAACAGGTAAAAATATGTGTATGTGTGTGTGTGTGTGTGTGTGTGTGTGTGTGTGTGTGTGTGTGTGTGTGAAAGAGGGTATACTGTGGAGCAAACTGTGACACACTAGAGCACCCAAGACAAAATACAGTTTTTGTTTGTTTATTTGTTTGTTTGTTTGTTTTGTTTTTTATTTCTTTTTGAGGGACAGGTTGTGACAGTTGAGGGATGATTGGAAGGAATGAGGGGGTGAGTGAGATTATAGTGCATGATGTGGAACTCACATATAACCTAAAAAAGTTAAATAAATAAATAAATAAATAAATAAATAAAAAACCATTAGTCTCCAGGGGGCTTTTAGTTTCGGTGATTCCCCATCTTTAACACAAATATTAGAAGATGAAAGTCTAATTTCCGTATAAGGGACAAATTCTCAAGCTCTGAACCTGGGAGACTGCTGTCCACATCTTAGTCATAAGTCACGGTCTCTAACTTTCTGAGTGATGATGAGTTCAGCTAAAGTGAAGAGCTGTAACTCACTGAGGTTGTTCCAATGCTCTTGCTTCAAAGGCCCAAGGGACAAAAGGAAAATAATGCTTCTGAGATTGATATATATCATACATCAGGCCTTCCTATCACTGACCAATCATTTACTAGCTCTTGTTTTTCTAGGGTTGGTAATTTGGGCTGGAGAAATACAGGGAAGTCTGTTATAAAAGAAAACATGTCATTATACCTCAGTGTCAAGGGCTGGAAAAATCATCTTGTGGGCCAAGTTTAAGACAGTACCTTATAAAACAAAGAAAATAATTTAAAAGCCTCATTCAAAGCAACAACAAAACCAACATTTTAAAAGTCTATTATTTTATAATAAAATGCTAGTGGTTGTATCTGAATCAGCTATATGACTTCCCCACTCCTGGACCATCTGCAGAGGTTATTTCCTTCAACCCTCATATTTCCCTGAGTAAATGTTTCAAAATCTATTTTATTTATAGGAAAAAGAGAGCATGAATGTATTACTTGGTTTATAGTTAGAATTAACAAACTTCAAATTAAAATAATTAAAATATGTATGGATGGTATTATATCTTCTAAACTAATTTCTTAATAGTGATTATATATATTAGCAGTGTTCAAATAAATACAGCCATATTGTATATATGACAAGCTATAGGACTAATTATAGACTTCATTATATCACATGTGGTATTTTATGCAAATCTTTGTATATTAGAATTGAAAATTAAAAATATATTGGCATTACTATTTTTAGCCATCTCTGAAGTTTCCATATGTTTACTTTTGTATGAAGTTTCGAGGAGAGACCTAAAACAATGTTTCCATCCTAGAAGGAGACTTTTTTTTTTTTAATTTATTTCATTTTTTAAAATTAGGTATTTTCTTTATTTTCATGTATATTTCTCCTTTCCCAGTTTCCCCTCCAAACAAACAAACAAACAAACAAACAAAAACAACAAGAACAAACCCCTGTTGCCTCCCCCATCCCCATGCCTGCCACCCCACCATCTCCCACTTACTGGCCCTGGCATTCCCCTACACTGGGGCACAGAACCTTCACAGGGTCGAGGTCCTTTCCTCCTATTGATGATCAAATTTGCAGTCCTCTACTATACACATGCTGCCAAAACAATCAGTCCCACCATATATAGTCCTTGGTTGGCGGTTGGGTCCCTGGGAGCTCTGAGGGTACTAGTTAGTTCATATTGTTGTTCGTCCTAAGGGGCTGCAAACCCTCCAGCTCCATAGAACCTTTTAATATGCACAAATCAACATTCAATGGATCGTTCAATGCCCTGCTCCCTTCTGTTTATATTAGTGATAAAGATGGTTGAGTGAGGAAGAGATGAGGGTACTAATGACAAACAAAACAAATTCTATCAAAATCCAATTTGGTGAACCAATGGGCTTATTGGGATTATTTCCGGAAGTATGGATGTGGGGTTACTGACATGGTCAGGAATAACACAAAGACTGCCCACATCACTGCAGAGCCTATTTCAAATTAGGTGGTAGGTGACAGCTCAATAAAGCTACAATGATGGAACATTCTGCACAGCTTGAAAGTAGCTCCACAGGTTGGAGAATCTCTTCCTAAGTCAAATGTCTTTACTGCTGTTATGAACATGGAGAAGGAGGGCGCTTTGAGTCTTGTAAATTTCAGGGATTCTTTGATTTGTGAGCTGGTTTCTTCCCAAGTATTACAAAGCATCCTTCCAGAATGAGCATTTTGTGATATGACTTCTGTAGAAAACAAGCAAGGCACTTCCACGTTATTCCCAGTACTATGAAAGGTAAGGCCACCCCTTGTTCCCACTTTTGAAGCCATATCTGTGAATAGCCTTCCTGTGTAGGAAGGACAGACAGACCCTCCCTGGGATGGATATAAAAGGGTTCAGATGAATAAATCATAGTTAGAGGACTGTCATCTTTACTTTACCCAGACATAAATTTCCCCATTCCCATGACCGGGCATCATTCTAAAGACTATTACATAATTATCTGCTTGATCGTCACAGTAACCTCAAGTATTTTAGCAACCCGTGTAACGTGAGTGTAAAAGTAGGAGAGGACACCAGAGCATGTGATTTAAGAACAAATAGTGTATTTCAATCCATGCTGCAAATAGGAATGGTCAAATTGGACTTTGGTGCAGAGTCTGTTCTGAAATCCCAAGGAGTACCATCTAGCTGGAAAACTCCAGAGTAAACAGAAATGTGAAGATCGCATGGCCTACAAAAACTTCTCTTCAGGTATGTCGCCTGCCACTCTTGAGCATGTTCTATCAGCAAACAAATCCAATTTTCACTTTATACATTTGAGAGCTATTGTGGGGCAGTAGACTGTGCGGGTAACCTGGTTCCCATTGAGCAAGAGGTCTGGAACCTCGGAGACCCAGCAGGTAGCACCTGCATGGAATGGAAGCTGTTCAACCATGCCTCCTGGGCCCGTGGCTCCTGTGGCAGTCACAGGCCCCTATAGCCCCCTCCCCGTAGGAGAGGTGTGTGATATCACATAGACAGTGCCCCAGCACCCAGCATTCTGGCTGGATTCCACCCCCACAGTCATTTGACCACTGCCAGGTTTGCCCCACCCTGCAGTTACCTGAGAGCAAACTGGTAGCCTAGCCCACCATTTAAGGAACTGTTTGTCCCACCCTCTCCTCTTCTCTCTTCCCTTCTTCCTCTCTCTTCTCCTCTCATCTTTTTCTTCTCCTTTCTATCTCTCTCCATGTGGCCATGGCGAGCCTCTACTTTTCTATCTTCTCTCTCTTTCTCTTACAATAAAACAACTTACGACCATGCATTGCCTCCTTTTAACTAGACGTGTTGTGATGACCCAGCCCTAGCGTTTGCAGCCATGATACAGGACCAAGAACTCCCACTCATGCCCTGCTCGTGCCCAAACCACCTGGCAGCCCCTTCCTTTCCCTGTCAACTCTCTCCTTTCGACCCCAAGCGGACTGAGCTGTACAGCATTGCCTGGGACCCCCAGGGCTAGAACCTGCATCCTTGGCCTCTTGGAAGCCCAAGGACTCCCCTCAGCTGTACCACACCCGCTCTCCGAGGACTGATACAGACACCCATCCGGCAGAGCACGCATGGGCAGACAGACACCTGTGTCTGCCCAGCCAGAGCACCGGAACTCTGGCAGGACAACGGTCATTCTATCCTATCCCTTTCGTTCCCCCACTGCCCAGCGACTCCCCAGTGCCCAGTGTGATGGAACACTGCCACCCAGTTCACCACCTGCGATGTGGCAGTGGAGTGCACCATGGCTGTGGCAGTGAGCGCTGCGACCAACAAGGAATAATCCTGTCCATGTAGGAAAGGATAAAATGGAACTGGAAATTCCATGTCTGACAAGAGTAGAGACTATGATGTTTTATTTGACCATTAAATATGTGTTCTCTTTCAAATGCAAGGCATACCACCTTTAATAAGGAGATGAGCTACATTTTCCAATCATTCTAAGCTCCTGTATTATGTAACGTACAGGCATCCAGGTAATAGAAGAGTTTGTTTCCACTCTTGGCCTGGATGCTGGTGCTCTTTAGAATGAAAAGAAATATTCTGTTTTTTGATGCTTAATATGAAATTATGAAACATATTGATAGCAACTGTAGTAAAATTTGTCACCAGAAAACGTCAAAAAGTCTTCACCATTGGATTTCTGAAATCCTAGAAAGAAAGTGTTATGTAGGTAGGTCCCTGAAATAGAGATGAGAAAAATAAATTAATAAATTCATTATGTCATAGTTTATTTTGTTAAACGCAACCTCAGTTTCTCACAAACATTGATTGTGGTCCTCTATTCTTTAAAATTTCCACGAATAAATTTCTTCAAAATATCCCCACATGATTTATAACCCTAGGACAGAATGAAAGCCAAGTGGAATGTCTGGAAAATAAGACAGTAATCAACCACAACTACTATGAAAAACTTTTAGTTATCAAGACTATTTCACGGCATCTCAGCCAAATTAGTCACCTCATCCAAGCTTCCATGGCCAGAAATCTAACTGACTGCTAAACCTATGTCAGCTCAAGCCAATGGAGCCATAAAGTGTCATTTCCATGGAAATGGATCTGCACTTATTTAAAAAGTTAACTGCACATAGTACCTCACACCTTTAATCATACGACCATGAGGGCTATTAAAGCAGGAGGGCTGCCGAAAGTTCAAGGTTACTTCAGGCTACATGATAACTTCCAAAGCAGCTTGGACCACAGCATGAGAGCCTATTTCTGTATTGGGGGTGGAGTAGAAAGAGGACCTTTTTGCATCCCACTAGAATCAACTCAACATTGGCCATGGAAGCAATGATAATTGCATTCCTGTTTAGAGACTTCTAGATTTCTGTTAGCATTTCTTCTTTGGTTTGTTTTTTGTTTTCCTTCTTTTGTTGTTGTTGTTTTGCCTAGCTTTTAGTAATGAGTTCACCCATTTGATTCTATGGAGTTATAGATTCCTAGACTTCTATTTTACTCAATTACTCTCTTCTGAACCAAATTTTAAGTGAACCCCTTTACTCCAGCCAAGAAGAAGTAGGGACAGGCTAAAACTGTGTACTCACAAGGTTAAGGACTTAGGAAATGTCACACTGGAAGATCAATCACCCTTTCCACAGTAGATTCCTGTTTCACTGCTAACTTTGGAGACCTATGTATCTATTTTCTGGTCAGAAGGTGTGGCTCTGCCAGGGCAGCATCAAAAAGAAACTCACCCTGCCAGTGACATCAAGAGTACACTCTGGATATGTGCTCCAAGGGCCTTCTTTTATCTGGTCCCCAGTAACAGAGGTTTCTCTTTGGACCCATTCCATCTTCAGTGGAATATTATGTCACTCTTTGCATGGGACACCAGCCAAACTTAAAAGGTCTGTGAAAACAAATGGTAAAGTTGGATGAAGACCACCTGGAGCATCCCTGTTCATCAGAGAGGCTGTTTTCAGAGAGCGACTGGAGGAAATGCTGCAGCTGCAGCTCGCACTGAGGCTGGTGCCAGCATGTGGCAGAAAGGAAAGGCAGCCAACTTTCAGGAGATCCTTCCAATGTCTGTGTTCCATCCCCAGTTCACACTGCGTTCCTTCACAGCCTGGTGTCTGTGGAGAACTTTACACTTGATTCTCACTTGGGTAGTATTTACAAATCTGAAAACACTTTTAGATGGTTGTTTGTGTTTGAAAAAAGGATTAACTCATTCCTAGACCCAAATTGGCTCAGGAGTAAAGGCCAACTCACAAGACAACTATACTGAGCCCTACCATGTGAAAACTCTGCTTATGAGAATGAGAAAAGAAACTTAGATGCAGAAAACTAGGTCTCAAATAACTTCATAAACACTCAGGGATGACCTACCAGCCGTGATGTGGCAAACATAGAAAGGTTGTGTTATTGTCTCTTGATACTTGTCTTGATTTTGTTATTTTTGGAGAGTGTGTGTGCGCATGTGTGTGTGTGTGTGTGTGTGTGTGTGTGTGTGTGTGTACTTGAGTGTATGTATGCTACTTGATGTGTTCACATGTATGTCTTTATACATGCAGGTATGTGCATCGGGAGGCCAGAGGATGATGATTGGTGTGTTCCTCATTCATTTTCCACTTGATTTACTGATGAACATCTTGCATTTGAACCCAGAACTTGCTGGTCCAGCTAGTTTAGTTAACCTATTTTCTCCAGGGACCATTTGTATTTATGTCTTTAGTGTTAGAATTAGAAGCAGGTTACAAGACTCACTGTGATTTAACATAGGTTCAGGAGATCAAACTCAACTGCTCATGGTTAAATAGCAGCATATTATATACTAAGCTACGTTTCCAGTAGTCTTCTCATTTTTGAAGATAATTACAGATCACTAGGAACTAGGTTCTAAAGCAATTCCTATGGTGACATGTGAACATTATGAGATACAATTTGTAAATGTCAAAATCATTTCAATTCCCTGTTATGAAAAGCTATTTGATGATCCCACTGTGTGTCTCTAGAGTGTATGGGAAGAATCATCTTGTCTAAGAAAACAGGGCAAACTGATGGCATAAAAACTTGTGGACAGATGTTTTATATGATAAGACTATAAGAAAAAATTTTTAAAAAATACGGGACACATCAGGAAAGTAAAGCAGTCTCATCCATTTAACATTCCATAAACTCAAGAGCCATAACAATTTCATTCATAGGATTTATAGCAAGACATGATACATCATGGCTGATGTTGAAATATTTCTCAGCAATTAATGGACTAAAAATTGATAGACAAGAGGGTAATGTGGAAGGAACAGAGTGGGAAGATTTGAGCCTGGGTCTTGTGTAGCTCAGGCTTGACAAAGTGACTAGAACCTGCTGTAGATCTGAGGATTACCTTGAGCTTCTGAACCCCCTTCTCTTCCATGCTGAGATCACAGCCGTGTGGCACCCCAACTGATTTATTCAGTATTAGGAATCAAACCAGGGCCTTGTCCAAACAAAATCCCACATAGAGCCCAAATATTCTGATTTTAATTAAGCCAATGCTGACTAAAAAGGGCTCTTAAAAGAATCACAGAAGTTTAGAAGTCAGTAGCATAGAAAAGTACAGAACATTCTGAACAGGAAATTTAAATTTGCCAGCATTGAGAGGATTTTCAGGTTCAAAGGAAATGTAAAAGATGAGCTAGCTGGAGTTCAAAGGCTGAAGCCAAAGCTCCCATGTTTGGTCAATACTTCCCCTACTGAGAACCAGCTGTTCTCTAACCCTGAAGGCTTGAATTAAGAATCTCTGGGGATCTCATAGGGTAAGACTACAGATAAAAATGCATCCTACCCAAGACCCTGGCTGACACAAATTATAAATGGCTGAGAATCCTAAAAGATAAGAAGAACAAACATCTAAGTCTTACTAGGTCATCATAAATAATCACACCCATAGAAGACTCCATCTCTGGTGAGACCCAGAATGCTACGAGGTTATCATCTCTACACCAGCTCCAAAATACCAGTAGAGTTCTTTCTTCTAGCAGTGTCTAAGAAAGCAGAATAAGGAAGCATCCTTATGGCTCAGGATGGACATTCTGTGCTTGCATTGCGTGCATCACATTGTATACTCGGTTTGCTATTCAATTTGTTGTCCAGTTGCGTCTTCAGACTTATCAGCTGCAGGAAAAATATTATTAGGGAGAACAGCTCAAGGATCCAGCTACGCTTCTCAAATGAGCCCCAAATGCTACTGAGGTAGGCAAGCATAAGGAAGAGGTTAGCCACCTAGTCTTCAATTGGCATGGTCTGTGCACATACCCTTCTTTCAACAGTGCATTTGGTAACCTAAGCTGCCCACTGAATTGAGGAACATGCTATATGTTCGTGTTCTTCTCTGAACAATAGAATATGCTTCTCATTCCTTCAATGGCAACCAAATTTGGATTCTATTCAATCATACTACAGTTCTGTCCTACAACAGATGGTAGAAGATCAATCTGGCCTGTATTAGTTTTGGATGTTTTAACAATAAGGAACACTGTCCTCAAAGTGAACTATGCGAGACAATTTCCTATTTATCATCTCATGCATTAGGCATTCTACATTTAACAGAATATGCTTATTTTTAAAAATCAGATGCATTATGGGAAAAGTTTGCACAGTACAAAAAGAGTTATGTAACTTAAAATCCATCAATAAAAATGGAGAACCACCCAAAGTATATCTCTATTAAGTAAACTCTGTTTCTTCCTGAGTACCATTAAAGATAGCCACAAGCAATAGTTGGGGTCTTTGAACATCTTCACTCAAGGTCCATAGTTCTCCCAACTACTCCCAGAAATCTCTGATTCCATTATGCAGGGTCACACTAAGAATATGTATTGAGGAAAGACACTATGGAGCCTGGATGTGTTTAATGCTGGGTTCATAGTAGTGCCATATGTGTGCGTGCATGCCTGTATATCTATGTGGAGGTCAGAGGTCAACTTCAGATACTTGTTTTTCAGAATACTGTCCATCTTTTCTTTCTCTTCCTTTTTCTTCTCTCTCTCTCTCTCTCTCTCTCTCTCTCTCTCTCTCTCTCTCTC
>JADRCD010235134.1:0-13903 GCA_019843815.1 Montemys delectorum
GCCCCCCATCCTCCTCATACCTTTCAAGTCTTCCTCCTAGTTTTAGTGACTAAGATCTCCACTGGAGGTAATTGCTATCCTGACTTTAGTTTTAGTTATTTCTGTCTTACTTAGAGATTTATCTTTTTTGAACATAACCTAAGGCAATGTTATATAGTTTTAACTTTTGTATAAATTAAATTTGCCTTTTGTACAATTTGGCAATTGTGTTTTCATGAACAATATTACTTATTGACTTACCTTGCTTTGTGAAGGCCTTGGTGTGACTATAAGACTGCTATATTGGTCCCAGTTTTAATGACATTGGGTTGTCAGTTTAAGGCTGTCAAACAGGATGAAGCTTGAAATACATTGTGATATTTCCTAGGCATATTTGCATCTCTTTCTATTCTTTGATGTGGAGGTAGTGGGTATATATGATGAAAATTTGACATTGAGGACAAAACCCGCACTACAAAATAAACACTTCTTACATTGCAGTTGGCCTTTTTCATGATAAGCATTCCAAAAGAAGTAACATAACCAACATATGTGTGTTTCTATAGCTTCTCCACATTTGCTGTTAGACATTTTAATGTTCATTTATTAGACAAGTGATCTGTCATATTTCAAACCATTGTAGTTTGAATTTACCTGATTAAAATGAGATATGACAACCTTTTGTATACAAGCCAGTGGAATTTAATATTTTGAAAGGTCAATTCTTTTCTATTCTTTGCTTTTACCTTTTGTCCATCTTTGCCTTATTGGTTCATAAGAATCTTCATATTTCTTGTACATATTGGGGACATGAATCCCACATTTTTTAGGTTTATTTTCTCATTCTCTTATACATCATTCAATGATAGCTAATCCTTCATTAAATGTATTAAAATTTATCAAAATTGTTGTATTCTTTTAGTATGATGATATGGTAATATTTTTTTTTCAAGACAGGGTTTCTCTGTATAGCCCTGGCTGTCCTGGAGCTCACTTTGTAGACCAGGCTGGCCTCGAACTCAGAAACCCACCTGCCTCTGCCTCCCAAGTGCTGGGATTAAAGGTGTGTCACACCAACGCCTGGTGGTAATATTTTTCTGAAAGAGCTTGGTTGAAATGGGAATGTCAATATATTGAAAAACATTAACTTCAGATTTTTAAAACATAATATTGATGATGAGCTTAAAAGACCAAAATAAAATTCAAAAAGAAAATAGAAAAGATCAGGAATTCAAAAGGTTAATAATTAAGACAGAGTATGTGAGGTTAAGAGAGCAATGAATGTTGCATAAGACCTCAGAAGCAGACAGGAGCTTTGCAACTGTCAGTAATGTCTGATGCTGCCAAGAATCCAAGGGCCAAGAGATTTCAGTTGGATAGCTTTCTCTTTCCATCCCTGTTATAATTCTTACTTGCAGGTTCTCCATTCTTTCCTATGGTGGTCCAGTGACTCCTTTTGTCACCAATCCCTGAAAAACATTAATTTCATGTTAATGTCTGCCTGTTTCATGAGATTAACTTATTTCATTCATTAGCTTAAGTCACACAGTCACTTTTTATTCATGGAAACACTAGGACACAGGCTATATTTATAACTCAAAATCAAGATAGCTAGACAATTGGACACTAGTAAGTTTCACATAGTGTTTTACTACAAGACACTGACTTCTGTTGTCTCTGTTTCAACCAGGAGCAGTATTCAGCTGTCATTATCTATCCTTCTGTTATTTATTCTCTGAGGAAATGAAAATAAAAGCCAAAAGATGAAAAACTTTAGTGATTATAGTAAGGTATATTACATATGCTAATATATTGTTTTGTGGAATGAAAATAAAATTTTAAAATGGAATCTTACTTTATATCTTGGTACTGTTTTCTTAGTTTGTAACTAACATGACCTCTAAACTACCAAATTTTTCTTAGATAAGTGAAATGACATAAAACATCAACAAAAATAATAAAGAAGCTAGATTAAAAAATACTATGCATTACAGTTTCTTTGCTATATTGGGAGATGTGTCTTCTATGACTAATAACATAAAATTTGTCTTTCTCTATAACTTTGAACTGCAAAGTAATCTTAATGAGGTTTTTTCATTAAATACATATATTTGAATGAATTCATATATATATGAATAACTATGTTGCTAAAAGATATGGTTTATGGATAAGCTATCCCTTTTTTGTAATTCTTACTGGAGTTAATGCCTGGAGTTTTATTTAAAGATATTTTAAATGCTTTTCTTACTATTACCAAGCATGGTACTTTCCATGGGAGAAATGTAAGTGACCATTATTGTGCTGGGTGGTAATATAGTTCCTACTACATGTTAGTTCTCTGTCTTCTCCCAAATAACAGGCTGTCAGAATATTTTTGCTGTAATTGCAATTCTGACTAATAGCACCTCTCCCACACATTAGTTTGTTCTTTCTTACCCACTATGTGTTCTGAAAACATAAGGAAAACTTGTTTACACTTTCATGGTAAATAAAAAGAAAACCTTGAAACTTCTGAATAAGTTGGAAGGTAGTGACTGAAAATTGGGCCAGCATTTATAGAATATAACTCACTCAGTAGAAAAAGTATGGACACTTGCATCATATGGTTGCATACAAGGGTTGTTGGAAAGGGAGCTATTAAACCACTAGAAGGAAGAATTCATCACCTGACAGAGAAAAAGAATTATAATAGAAAAGGAAGGAGAAAGGTGGGTAATGAAAATCTAATGGTCCTGTGTGTGCCTGTGTCTGGCTACTCACTTAATTTCCATTTAAAAATATAAATATATTTGCATATACATATATTATATATGCATATATATGTGCATATGTATATGTATATATATGTATATGTGTATACATGTGCATGTGTATACACACACATATGTATATATATTCACTAATTCTATAAGATAGGAACTATTATTTCCTTTAGGCTACCGATAAAATACATGCAGTGTAGACAAGTGAGAATCATTGATGGGGATGTAATCTTTCTGATAACTTTCTCAATTAAAATTAGAAAAACCACCTGAATAAGCAACAGTTAAAAGCCATCTACTACAAAATAGAACAACAAGAGCCCTTCTTCAGTTCCAGCATATAAGTAGAGCAGATCCATGTGACATCAGTGATTTTGTTTTTGAAGGAGGAAGATTATTAAGTGAAAAGTACTGACTAGAATAAAGCAAAAGAAATTAGAGGGGCATGAACCAGAGATGGGTCTCAGGAAAAGATTGTTTAGGCTCTAGTTTGATGAGAAGAGAGTTGCAGAAAACAAACTCTAATGATGTTCACTTGTCTAGGTTCCACTAAGATTGTAAAACAGCTCAGTGCAGCTCATTGTATGGTGGAGGAGAAATTGCCAGGAGAAATCAAATGAAGTTTGATGACTTAACTCCTAGCTACAAAATAATTACATAGAAAGGCTTTGAGCCCCCATTTGCCTTCAGATCTCAGGGTCTTGCAAATATTAGTGATATATCTGAAAATAGAGCACAGCCCTTCTCTGCTCTCACGTCTCAAGGCCACAGTAGGGGCCTCAGGTCACTGTTAGGTATTCGCTTCTCCAAACAACTAGGGTATGTCAAGCCTGTACTGGGAAAATCATCCTGCTTAATTCTGAGATTCAGAGCACCAGTCAACATCCAATTTCTACACAAATAATATAGTTCCTGTAAAGTAGTTGTTTATTTTCTCCAAAGAATGAGAAACTTCCCTATGACACATTCATAGCTTATTGGCTTCTCTCTCTCTCTCTCTTTAAAAAGAAGAAATAACCTTCTTTATGAGAAGTATTAATATTGGGGATTGAATTGATTTATTTATTAATGAAATTTATGCATTATCCATTGTTGTTATATAACTTTTCACCATTTTCTCCAGTAAAACTCATTTTCCTAGGGAGTATAAAAGAAAGAATTTCTGTAATGTAAATCTTTGAAAGTCATGAGAGCATTGTCATCATAGTTCTAACAAAAACAAGAAATATTTAAGACTTATACAGTCAAGTTGTGTCAGGACTGGGAGCTAAGTGTATTTAAATAAAAGATGCTTTTTTTAAAAAGCCTTTTAAAATGTGTGATTATAACACAGCACAGCTCTCTGAAGATCTTTCAAGAAATCAATTTCTGGATGGAATAACTTCAAGAAGATGAGAGGAATCTCTGACATTTGTCGTAGGAAATGATCACTGATCTAATTGATCAAAACATAAAACCCTATTCCCTGCAGTTCTGAAGGTCAGACATCTCTGACCAAGGTGTCAAATAAGCAACACTCACTCAAAGATGTTAGAGAGAAATCTTTCTGTGCTTATCCCTGCTTCTGGCTGAGGAAGTCATTTTCGTTGTTGTCTGATTTTTGTAGAAACCTGGCTTTTACCTTTCTCTTTACATCACCTTTACCTCACTCGCCACTGCCTATAGGGCTGATCATAAACGATAATCATCTCACCGTGAGACCTGTGTTAATCACAGCTGTAATGACTTGTTTCCAAATAAAGTCATAGTTACAAATTCTTAGCACTTTTATTATATGGTGACACAAGTCAATCAATTACAAAGACTGATTATGAATCTTAGGGATAAGCTTTCCATATAGTTTTTAAAAATTTTATTAGTAGAAAGCAATTATAACCTTTGTGGATAAATGTTCAAAATAGAAAACCTTACCAACACATGATACTTTGTAAAAAAAAATGAGACACATACATATTTTTGTTTTGAATTATAATCACAACAAAAAACAATGTGGTAAAATAAAACGAATTTAATTTTAGAGAAAATTATTCGTCCACTAGAATTAGGAACTCTAAATGAAAATTAACTTCATGTACTAGGAAGTAAAGGGATAGGTGTGTGCCATAGGGAGCAAAAAAGCAAAGATATGCCAAGGGCACTTGGTTAAAATAATTCTATTTAATGTTCACACTGGACTACTCAATTATTTGTATTATTATTGTGAGATATTGCATTGTCTCTCACTGAGGTTGAGTTGATTGTGTTACTTTTGTGATCAGTGTTACACCAATTTAAACAGATTATAAAAATCTGAAACATCTGTTATTTTCTACAATGTAAAGAGAAAAACGTTTCTCCAATTTAATTTTTTTCCTAATTCCCCAATAGAAATCAAAGGTTTTTGAATAAAGAGGATACAAAAAGGGGAAATTTTACATAATGTTATTTTGTCCTTTAGAGCACTTAGGAGGAAAATATTGAAAACATATAAAAATGTAGAGAAGTTGAGGGAGGAAAGAAGAAGGAGGACGGGGAGGGGAAAAGAGAAGACATACACTTCTGTTCCCCTCATCTGGTAGACTATATTTCTCTCACCCAAGAATTATCAAAAATAACCATAAATAGAACACAGCACTGAGGCACCAATTCACTAAGTTTAAAGTCTTTTATGTATGTGTTTTCTCTAACAATTTTGAAACAAAACTTCAAATCTTTTCTCTAGTTCCAACTTGAATGTAAACTTTGGGAAGTCATCTTTAGGAAAGGGAATATTTGAGACCTTGTGCTAATTGTTTGAGGTGTTTTTTTTTTTTTTCTCAAATATCTTATAAACTAATTCACCCAGCAGCAATGTTCAGTAAGGACTTAACTTCCATTTTCTTTGCAGTAACTGGTGCTTGCCAGTGAATTATAAGCTGAAGCAGTACATGAATTTGAAGAAGACCAGGGAGGAATGTAAGGGAGGCTTCGGAGGGAAGAGAGGCAAGGGAGAAATATTGTGATTATATTATAGTTTTTAAAAATTAAAATTAAAAAATTCCAAAATTATAATCTTTGTCTGGAACCACTGACATTTCGGATGGAATATGATCGTAGCACTTGTATGTTCTAAATTAAACACTTGTGGTTGTGGTTTGAATATGCTTGATCCAACGAGTGGCACTATTAGTAAGTACGGCCTTTTTAGAGTCTGTATGGCTTTATTTTGGAATAGGTGTGGCCTTGTTGGAAGAAGTGTGTCACTGTGGGGGTGGGCTTTGCGACCTTTCTCCGAGCTGCCTGGAAGACAGTAGTCTTCTCATGTTTGCCTTCAGAATAAGATGTAGAACACTTAGCTCCTCCACTATAGTTCATTAGTAGTGTGAAACAAAATTAAGTGCTTTAACCAGAGCAAGCATTCCGTTGATTTTTCTGAACACATCATTCAGTCTAATCCTTTTGTTCCTTTTAATAGAAAAGTAATCTTTGGCTAGGTAAGCAATTGCTATTTTTCCTTTTTTTTTTACTATCACATTCAAACAAAAATATGTAGGCAAATTGACAAAAGCCTCTGAGACAATATCTAATGTAAATTTCTCTTTTATTGCTCCTATCTTTGTTGACCTAATTTATTTTTGCATGTATTTAAAGCTATATGAAGAAACCCAGATATTAGTAATCTCCTAATAAAGGTTTTCTATTGCTGACATTTATGAATGTGGATGGTATCTAGTGAAGGCTTTGCTTTCTTTTTGTTTTTCAAAGCCAAAATTCACACTCCTGCAATTTATTTTTATTTTTGTAAAATTATTTTGGTAAAATTGAATATATTTGAAAAAAACATTGCCACATTCTCTTTGCCATGTAAATCAATGTCCTTGGATTGAATTACATAAGAATTAATGAAAATATGGCCATTAGTCTTAACATATGTGTACTATATAAGAGATGAGAATCTTTCTGTAAATTTCCATGTAACTCAGTAAATGTCCTTACTGCTATTCAAGGGAGATTATTCACGCTTACTAAAAAATGATGTCGAACATTGTAATGTTAATTTTAACTATCAAGTTGAAACAGTATATAATCACCTAGGAGGGGGACTCAATAGGAGATTATTTACATTAGCTTGTCCTGTGTGGATATCTGTGAGGGAATATTGTTCATTGTATTAAATGATGTAGAAAGACCCAGGCAATGTGGGTGTCATTATTCTGAAAGCTGGAGATACTGAACTGTGTAAGAATGGAAATGTGTGCTGCTCTTTGTTCGTTACTGTGGATGTAATATGCCTGAGTTGCTTAACACCTTGATTTCTTCACAACTACGGCTATGCCTGGAAGTATGAGCCAAATACTCTCTTTTTTTTTTTAAGGTGCTTTCTTTTGAGTTTTTAAAAAGGTTTTGTGTGTGTGTGTGTGTGTGTGTGTGTGTGTGTGTGTGTTCATTCATCAATGTGCTTATAAGTATACTACATGTATGTTAGTGTCTGCAGAGGCTAGTTGTGGTAGTTGTATCTCCTGCAGCTGGAGTTACAGGTAGCTGTAACTGGCTAGTTGTATGTACTGGGAACTAAACGGGGATTGAATAGAAGAGAGGGAAAGTGGTTATGAACAATGAACATTCGGCCCCCAATACGGTATTATATCACGGCAACAGAACATAAAAATAAGAGAAATATCAAACTGGTTATATACATTAAGGCTATGAAAGGTATTTTTGTACAGGTCATTTTCATAAATATTGGCAACTTCAGGATTCAGGTGAGAATGTAAGATCTTTATGTTATTTCCTGACAAGATCACCGAAATATTATAATAAATATACAAACTATACTAAATTATTCAATCTAGGAAGAGTTTCTCACCCTATATATAAGTGTGATATTATAAAAATATATAACCATTCAGACAAATTTTCACTGTTACAATTAGTATTCTATAAAGAGGTAAGCTAATTTAAAAAAAACATTTTGTACTGTTTCATGTGGACATCCTCATAGGAGTCAGAGGTGGGGTGAAGGAGGAGACAACTTTCTTTACTTTTAGTATTATTTGGTCCTTCTCTGACATTTTTCTCTAATAAAAAATTACAAAGCCTGGAATTATATAATTTTGAACCACAATCCTATCCTAGTAGGTAGCTAGGACACAGTACTTTTGCTGTGGTTGTGATGAAAACCAACAACTTTCACAAGATGCTTTTCACTAAGCCATGGCTTAAACATGCAACTGAAGTGTCATCAGTGGGACTTGAGTCCCAGGACCCTGTCCAAGAATAGAGAGTAAATAAGGCAATGCAAGCACACAGACACAATACAGTGATGCTGGGATCAAGTGGATTTTATTTCTTCCTTACTCATTTTACATCCTGCTCACTGCCACGCCCCCCCAGCCCAGTAACCCCCTTCCACAATTCTTCTCCTATCTCCCTACCTTTCTCCTTGGAGCTTGTGGAGGGCCAGACCCCCCTCTGGCACTTGCTTTCCCATTGAGGTCAGACAAGGTAGCCCAGCTAGAAGAACATACCCCACATATAGACAACAGCTTTAGGTGATTGCCCCTATCCCAGTTGTTTGGGACCCACATGAAGACCAAGCTTCACATCTGCTACATAGGTGCAGGGAGGCCTACATCCAGCCCCTGTATATTCTTTGGTTGGTGATTGAGACTCTGAAAGCCCCAAGGGTCCATGTTAGTTGACTCTGTTAGTCTTGCTGTGGAGTTCCTATCCCTTTCAGACTTGCAATCCTTCCCATTCTTCCATAAGAGTCCTCAAGCTTCATTTATTGTTTGGCTCTGGGTTTCTGTGTTTGTCTGAGTCAGCTGCTCTGTGTGGCCTCTCAGAGGACAACATGCTTCTGTCTGCAGGCATAACAGAGTATCACTAATAGTGTCAGAGATTGGAACTTGCCCATAGGATGGGTCTCAAGTTGAACTGGTTCTTGCTTGACCATTCCCCTACTCTCTGCTCCACCTCCTGTGCCTGTATTTCTTGTAGATAGTAAATTTTGGGTTGAAAGTTTTCTGAGTGGGTTGGTTGGTGTTCCTATCACTCCGCTGGGGTTCCTGCCTGGCTGCAGGAGATGGGATCTTCAGGTTCCGTATCCCTAATGTTGTGAGTACAGCTGAGATCACCCCATTAATTCTAGAGCACCTCCCTTATCCCTAACTGCATGCATGTGAGCCCATGCAGGAGTAAGACAGCATCTGTACTTATAGAAACAGACTATGCACCAGCACACAAGGTATTTTCTTCAATTTTTATGTCCTGAATTTAGTATCACATTTTAATTTGGGGAGCCAGCTTTTCCTGTGTTCTTCTACCATATTTTGAAGTAGGTTTGGGGCCAAGGGGCTCACTGCCTTAGTCTTCTGAATGAGGGGCGTGTTCTAGTTTGCATGCTTGTTCCTTTCCCTGTCTCTTCTTATTTTACCATAGACATAGCTGATTAACTCTTCTCTGATTTATTTCCCCAAGTTTGATTCTATTCCCCTTTCCCATTTTCTTTCTCTTATAATATTCTCTCATTGTATTCAGCACATTTTTTTCTATTCCTATCACTAGGGACACTATGATATACTGGACCATGTTTTTAATTTGTTCCTTAAGATGTACTGCAATTGAAGGGGTAGATATTCATTGTGGTAGTGGTTGCTTCTGCTGTTAATGGTCTGTTCTTGGAGTGGTGTTAGGTATAACGCCCAGGAATGTGAAAATGTGAGCTGAGGGTTTAGCTACTGAGCAGAAACACAAAGGCATGACAAATCAAAGCAACATAAGTCCTCTGAAAATTATCAATCTCATAGTAATATATTCTAATGATGTCCTAGACAGTGAATTCAAAAAACTGATAACAAGAACACTTAGTCATACCAAATTTATGAATCAAGGACATAAACAATATGAAAAATAGAAGCCAAAGTGCTAGAGGACATATGCCATAATATCATTGACTAAAACTCCCAAAATATAAGGAAAGTCATGGCTATCTAGGTACAGTAAGAATGTAGCATGACAAACAGAAAGAACCTTACCCATCTCATGTTCTCATGCTATATTTAAAACATTAAGTAGACAGACATTACTGTAATATACAAGAGAGAAGTATGTTAACATGTGGAGCCAAACATAACAGAATAAGAGCAGATTTACTCAACAGAAAGTCTAAATGTTTGGTATGGATGGAACAATGTATTTAAGGGTCTATAAGATAATTACTACCAATTCAAATGAAAAAATATCCAATAAATCCGTCCTTGAATAGTTAAAGAAAAACTATCTCATGATAAATATAGAGGAATTAATGACCACCACAGAAAATAAAGAAATCCTACATATTGAAGAGAAAGGTAAATACATCCATGAAACCACAGAAAAAAAGAAAGTGTACTATCTCAGTAAATAATATAACAAAGATTAAAGGATCATCAAATATAATAAAAATAACAAAGTAACAAAAATTAAGACACATCTTTTAATAACAACTTGAGATGTTAATGGTCTTAACTCTACCAACAAAAGGTAGTGACATTAAAAATAAGATTAAAGATAGGAACAATCTATTTGTTGCTTTTAAGAAACAACTTCAATAGCCAAGATAAACATAGCCTTAGAATGAAAAATGGAAAAAGACATTAAATGGAACTAAAAATCTAACAGGTATAGGTATACTAATACCTAAAGAAGTAGACTTAAAATTATTTATGAGAATAGTTAAATACAGAATAAAGGAGCAATCCACCAAGGGAATAAATATTATAATCCAAAAAAGTATACGTACCATACACTGGCAAGCACAATTTTACAAAACAAATACTACTTGATGTAAAGGCACAAGACTGCATCACACAACAACAATGGGTAACTCTAATAACCTATTTTTACCTACAGACTTGTCATCCAATAGAAAAATAAGATAGGGGTTAAATGGAATGCAGACTGAATTAGCACAACAGATGTTTACATAATATTCTCATCAAAGCTTGTAGAACACATACGTTCCCCAGCAGACCATGACATTTTTTGTAAAGTAAATTATAGTTAGTACATAAATCTTAACAAATCAAAAACTTAAAATGGCAAATCATAAATATTTTCTTACATTCTATCTGAACACAGGGGAATAAGGCTAGAGTCCAAACAGCTATAGGACATGCACACATTCCTGAAGCCAAAGGGTACAGAATAGACAAGGCAATTGTAAGTGATATAACAAAAGGGAGCTACTAGAAATGATTAGTGAATTGTAGAACTACAGTATCAAAAACATTATAGTACTGTACCAACATACACATAGACCAATGAAATAAAACTTAGGACCCAGAAGCAAATGCATCCAACTACGGTCGTCTGAATTTTGACAAAGATGAAAAAACTTTATTAAAGAAAACAAAAACCAAAACCAAAAAACCAAAGTAAAGCAAGCCAACCAACCAATCAAACAAAAAGCTTCTTCATTAAAAGGTAACTGAGAAAATTGGAGACAGATATGTAAAAAGAATGAAATTAGATTCCTATCTTGTCAACCTATACATGAGCAAAATTAAAATATATAAAAGACCATAGTGTGAGATATAAAATAGAGGAAAAGAGCAAAACACTTCTACACATAACCATAGGCATAGACTTCTATAAAGGACTTCAATGTCTCAGGAACTATTTCCATAATAGTTGAATAATAGTGAATGAGATTGCTTGAAATCAAAATCCTTTCCTTCACCAAAGGAAGTGTTTGTATATATACAAACTTCACAGAATGGGGAAACCTTGGCTAGCTATGCATATGACAGATAATTCACAGCCTATATATATATATATATATATATATATGTTATCCACAACTGTGTAACCTATTCATATGGGAAATAGACATATGAAAATATTTTCAATATCCTTCCTGTTTAGGGAAATCTGAAGTAAAACTAGTCTCAAATTTTTTTCACCATAGTCAGAATGGTATAACCAAAAAATAATAATAAATGCTAGTGAGTGTATAAGGAAAATAAATAGTCTTATATTCTTATTAGGAATATAATTTAGTCTAGTCATTATGAATGTGATTCTTCAAAACGTAAATGTAGATTTACCATATTATCCAACTATATGCCTCTGAGGCATATGCCCAAATTAGTAAACATGTTTCCTACAGATATAACCATACATTTATGTTTATTGAGGCAATATTCACAGTAACCAAGCCATGGGGTCAGCCTAAGAGTCTATTAAAAGGAATGGATGCAGAAAATGTGACGTGTATTCACAATTCAAAAGAAGAGTGGGGTTATATTGTTGAGAGGAATACAGATGCAACTGGAGGTCATCATATTGAGCAAAATATGTCAGAGTTAAAAGACAAATGGACCATGTCTTCTTGCATTTGTGGAGCCTAGATTTATATGTGGGCACACACACACACACACACACACACACATTCACCATATGATAATGAAGAGAATCAGAGAGAAAAGGGAGGATGGATGAGAAAAGGGAGAGATAGAGTTGTGAATAGTTAAAGTACATAATAAACCTGTATGAAAATACTCTTATGAAACACATCATCATATGCATTATACAAATACCAATTTTAACAAACAAAAAATTCCACCAAGCTAATTAACAAATGCATCCTCTCATTTTCTGCAGTTTATCTTTTTAGTCTTGTATTTGGTAGTTTAATTGTTGGTGATAAGAAAGCTAAGAACCTCTTTTGGTAATTTAAGAATACACACTGAATTACTACCATTCATTGTGGGTGGCATATAATGTAATAGATCACATTCCTTATCCCAATGTTTTTCCTCCAATCTAGCTGAGACTTTGTAGCCTTTGATCAATATCTTCATCTTTTGCATGTCTCTTTACTTTCTACCTCAGCCTGTGGTAAGTAAAAGTATGAATTTCTTTTTCTGCAAGTTAATGTATTTGCCCTCTTATCTAGAATCAGCTCTTAACATTTCTCATCCTAACAAATTAGTTCTTGCAAGGACTTTGCTCTCTTTCTTCCCTGATGCCCTGTGGTTGATACTTTTTGAATATTTCTAGATACTCAAAAGATATGCAGTTTCAGCCATAGCATCCAGTAATGAAAAACAGGGCATATTTAGTGAGCTAGAAAATTGAAACTCAATTTCTATGGGAAGAGTAATAGATATAGGGCCTCAACTTCAAGTGTAGTATTAAGAGTTTGTTTTATTCAAAAGATTCTGAAAGCATTCTAGCTACAGTCTCTCTGTGTGTGGTACATGTCAACTTTCAGGTTGGTCTTGGCAACCATCTGAGGGGCTTGTTTGCATTCTCCATAATCAAATACACACTCAGTTTTCAACGTTGGCCCAATCTGGTTAAATTAATTAAATACTGAATCAGGTCTTCATATTATACACAACCAGAAGGTTACAAAATCAATCTTGGAGTAATTATGTTAAATTAAATTTCTTAGTTTATCAAATACCTGTTTTTGTAAATTTATTCTGATTTACTTAACTCACTCTCGACTCTTCCCACATCCTCCACATCTCCCTATCCATCTGATGGCAGGTGGCCCCTTCTACCCATAATAATAAAGCAATAAACTTGCATACATAAAAAATACAGAAAGGTCTAAGGCTGGGGCAGCCAGGAGGTCACAGGCCACAGGAGCCTGGAGCAGCTAGGACAGGGCCCTTCCAGCCTCCATCTGCACCCAGGAGCTGGGGCTGTTCAACAGCCCCATGTGCACAGGTCCTGCCAGAGAAGAGCTGGTCTGCCAGGAGTGCTGACATGGGCTTACAGGCCCACAGAAGGGACAAGCTCAAGCCAGAGACAGCAAGACCAACTAACACTAGATATAACCAGATAGCTAAAGGCAAGCTTAGGAAACTTACTAGCAGAAACCAAGGCTATATGGCATCATCAGAACTCAGTTCTCCCACAACAGCAAGTCCTGGGTACCCCAGCACACAGGAAAAGCAAGATTTGGATTTAAAGTCACATCTCATGATGCTGATAGAGGACTTTAAGAAAGAAAAAAAACTCCCTTAAAGAAATACAGGAGAACACAGGTAAATAGGTAGAAGCCCTTGAAGAGCACAAAAATCCCTTAAAGAATTACAGGAAAACACAATCAAACAGGTGAAGGAATTGAACAAAACTATTCAGGATCTAAAATTGGAAGTAGAAACAATAAAGAAGTCATAAAGGGAGACAACTCTGGAGATAAAAAA
>JADRCD010235135.1:5221-18472 GCA_019843815.1 Montemys delectorum
TGTGTGTGAGCACGTGTATGTGTATAAAGGGAATTTATTAGAATGATATACATGTTGCAGTCCAGTTAATTCAACAATGGCTGGCTGTGAATGGAAAGTCCAAGAATCCAGTAGTTGCTCAATCCACAAGGCTGGGCATCTTAGCTGGTCTTCAGTATACACTGGAATCCTGAAGAGATAGCGTTAACGTCAGTGAAGGAATGGACTTACTAGCAAGGTGAGACCAAGCAGGCAAAAAGCTTCTTTTTTTTCTTGTCTTTCAGGCTTCCAGCAGAAGGTATGGGCCAGACTAGAGGTGAGTCTTCCCAGCTCTAAAAGTAAGCATCAAAAGTATGTGTCTTCTGCCTCAAGATCCAGATTAGAAACGGGTCTTCCGACTTCTAATTAAGTAAAAATCCCTCACAGGTGTGCCCTCCAGTTTAGGGTTTTACTTATTTCCAGATGTGGTCAGGTTGACAAGCAGAAGTAGCCATCACACCTAGTGAAGACGTCCTTGACCGTCAACAAATTGCGCTCAAGCAAAAAGTGTGGCCTCTCTTTATCCCAAGCAGGCTTGGGACTCTACTTTCGGGACAACAATGCTATTTAAATGTCACTCCCACACTCAGACAGATGTGTAGTCTATCCCGGGGAACGTGGTTGACTTCTTCCTGTGCCAAACAGAAAACCGTGGGCAGTTTTAAGTGATGATCTTCTCCCTTTTTATCCCTCTAGATTTTAGAAACTGTACATAGTAAACTCATGCTCAAAGCACCCAGTTTCAAGCATAAAGACCCTGGGAGATGCCAAGAAGTATTCCAGGTAACACAACCACCACAAGTCCTGGGATTGCAGGGCTACAATAGTGCATCATGGATTCTGAGGAACTGAACTCTGGTCCTTGTGGCTAATGAGTATCTTACCAGCCGAACCATTTCCTCAGCCCTTACTACTGATTTTAATTAATCTTTTGCAGCAAGGACACATGTAGGCTGACCTTCAAATCATGACCATCATCTAAGAGAGGATGAATTTTTGATTTCTTTATCTTCCTACCTGGTGTTGCAGGCATGTGCCACCAAGCCCAATTTATGACCATTCTAAAACTTATATCAAATGAGATTGTGAAACAAGGCACAAAACCATTGCTTGCTTTTAATACCGCTTGCTTTGCACCAGCCATGGGTGTTATGCCTCTGAGAAGAGCCATCAAGGACCACTTCCCAGAGGCATGTCAAGAGCAATCATCTGCATGTAGCTTAAGGTTCTCACTTTAGATATATGTTAAACTTTCACAGAAAACAGGCTACACTAAGCTTCTGGGTAACAGTGTGTCTCCATGTACCATTTTTTGTTGAAGCAGTTGTGATGTCGTGGAAGCTCAGTCGAGGTTCCAGTCTCTGTTATTGTTCAGGAAGGAGCTTTCTCCAGAGAACCTTCACCACCAAAAGACATTTTGTGATGAGAGGCTGTCAAATCAGAAGCTATGTTGCCATTTGCTATCTTCCTCAGATCTCCCCTGTGTTGTCACATAGGAAAAGCTCCTAATTAGCACTAAGGAGGCTGTAAATTAAGAAAGAATCCATCATGTTCCACAGGAGGAAGCCACGTAGCCAGCTGAAGGTACTGCCCAGGATGCTAGGGTCTCCCACTCAGTTGGACCATATCTGGGTCCCCTTTGCAGGTTCCATGTTCTCTAATAGATGGCTGAAGTTTTCCACCAAGCCTTTTATTTTAAATGACAGTTATTTCTATTAATGGGTGGGCTCTGTCAGTTTCTTGACCCCAGGCGGGAAGGATGTCTCTCTGTTCAAATGGCAGTCATCACTTCTGTGAAGTGATGCATGCAAAGGAGGCAGCCAGCGAGTGGCTCCTCTCACAGGGCTGTCACTCAAGTTGACATCTCCATGTTGGAGCATTTTCTCAAAGTTTTCTCCATGTGACCTGCAAGTTAAAGATCAGAGGCTCCCTTAATCCAAGCCATCCACGTGTCAGTCATCCTTACCGTAAAATGAAGGTTACAAATAACCCAGAGCTACTATTTATACTTTCTGCCTGGCCCATCTTTCACCTGCCAATCTTTCTTTCTCCTTCTGGGTACCAGAAGGCGAGATAGGGGATTAGCCACTCCCACTGCTCACCTTTGGTGATGTTTTATGAAATAGCTATGCCTTCCAGCCTCTGGGCTTTTTCTACTAATGAGAGAAAAGGCTTTGTTTTCTTTCCCATTGTTTTCCTCGTTGCCTCCCTTCCTTTCTTTTTTCTTTCTTTCCTTTCTGCTTTCTCTTCTTCCTTCCTACTGCTACCCCTTCCCCTTTCTTCATCCTTTTTTATTCCCATCTCCTTTCTTCTATCACATCTCTTTCCTCTTCTTTCCTTAGCTCACAGCCTCCTCTTCTCTCCTCCTTCTTCTTTATCTTTTATCCCTCCTTCTTCATTCCTTCCCTTTCCCTAATACCCCCCCATGAGGATTCAGAGGTGGCTATCCCTGCCCGCCCTGTGGCTGGCTACTTGTCAGAGACCCCTTCGTAAACAGCCCTTATGCAGCTGCCAGCCTGAACTCTAAGCAAATACCACACCCTCTCCTGACCCAGCAGAGCTGTCTGCTTCAGTGGGATTCATGTCTCTGACCAGGCTTTGCATCTTCACTGGGGCCTGCATCCCTTCTCCACCAGGCACCTTTGTTTCCTTTCACTATCCCCCTGAGTATCTTTCCCGGCTCACGGCATAAACGTTCCACCCTGTGTACAAATCCTGTTTATTTGATCCATATTCACAGGTGCTCGTTTGTTCCAGGCTCTGGAGAGCCCCTGTGACTAATGAGGCAGTCACATACCTGCTAGCAAGAGGTGAGAGGCCCACTAGGAAAAAGACACAACAAATATCTAGCGACACTTATTTACCCCTGGTTGTGATGCTTGTCACAGAAGAAGGGACTACAGCAATCAACACATGCTTTTGTGTGCCCCACGTCTCGAGAGGCACCTCCCAGTAACAGCGATCTTTAAAGGCCACTCGTGGAGAGGCATGCTCTTGTGTTCAGACCCTTGCCACCTGGGCATAGGTCCCCTACCCCAAGGTCTGCAGATTTCTCTTTAGATGTGCTATAGTTGCTGGGAAGCAGTACAGAAGACTCAACTGTGTGGTTCAGTCTTACCAGGACCAGGGAGCCCGGAATTGTCTGCAGCCTCATCTGAAGTGTTTTGTTCAGTCTCAAGCGTGTTCTCAAGTGTTGGGCTCTAGATTGGGTGTGAGTGCATTTTCTAGCCTCCCTTCCAGGTGGGCACTGTGGCCCGACAACACTGGCTCATCAGCCATGACAGTTGATTTTAAGAAAGATTTGAGCATGAAGCTCAGAGGTACCAGAGCTGGGACCTCTGCTTAGGACCAGAGCAAAATAACGAGAGTCAAACCACAAATGTAGTAGCCTTTATCCACTCCATCAGCCTCAGTTTACCGGTTTTGTCAAGCTAAGTTTCTTCTGGGCAACATGGGGGCAATGTTCAGACAATGCTATCTGAAGCTTTATACATACAAAATTCAGCCATTTTCCACAGATCGTGATGGTTTGAAATTTCCTCACTGAGAATGTGACACCCACCACAGACCCACAGGAAACGGTGAGAGTCTCTACATTCACAGAGCTAGAAAGAGTCTCAGCTTTAGACAGGGCAAAAAGAGGAGGGAGTGAGCCTCCTCACCCCGCCCCTCACCTTTACTGGTCAGCTGCCACGGAGAAAGGAGATGCTTGCAGGTAGACTGAGGCAGTCAGGCTGAGCCAAAGAGAGTGCTGTGGTGCCTTGAGAGCAATGAGGCTATGGAAAGCTAAGACTCCTGTCAACGTTATGAAGTTCCCTATCAGAATTTTTCCTCTGGTCATTTCAGAGACTTAACACAAATGTGGAAGTTCGCTAAGGCATCCAACGGTGACCTAGGCGACTAGATGTGGTGAGGGAATGACATATTTAATATGAAAGACTTGCTGCAAGAAAGTGGGAGTTCTTTAAGAGCAAAACTACTGTTAACTTTTCAACTATAACAGCTAGTGAAAGTCAGACAATTAAATGGGGAAGCCATGCACAAATGTCACATGCAGAGGAGATCAAAGGCGGCTGCCGTCTCTGATAGAGATCAAGAGAGACAACTTGGATTTTTATAGCATTTTTCTAGCAAATGACTAAAGTGGAAAAAAGAAAGAAAGAAAGAAAGAAAAACACAGTGGGTAATTTGATTTCTCAATATGCCTGCAGACTGCCCCAAGATGTTGCAGAGATCAAAGGCTAGCCTTGGCAACAAAATGCCACCCGGAATGGCATGTTCTTTGTTTTCATTATTATTTCAGGAGAGGTAATTTGTACTTCAGACCATGTATCAAATCTGGAGGTTTATGTGCAAGTGTCGAGAGAGGTCGGTCCTTTGACTAGGCAGCTGAGGCGTACAGTGCTTGGGTCCCACAGGCTGGTCACACAGCAACTCAGACTCTCTCATGCCAGAAGCAACCCTGCTCACACAGGTATAACACAGTGCAGCACAGTGTCTCATTACTGTCCCTGGTACTTTTCCAGAAACATCCTCTTAGAGTGCAGTCTATGCCCATGCATGTGTGTAAACTATTAGAGTGTCCAGCATATTGGTAAATTGTGGGTTGTTTAAGCTTTCTGCAAAGACGGCTCTGGAAGCAGTATAGGTGCTCCTATTTCAGACTCAGATATGTTTGTCTCCAAGTATCCTCCATACACCTCTGTCTTGAGTCAGGCTGCCCTCTGCTACAGGGAGACAGGAGGAGCAAGAAGCTATGAATACGAAAGGTAGCCTGTCCCCAAGAGCAGTCAGAAATGTGAAGAGTATCTAAAAAAATATCACTATTGCTCATCCCTGGGAAATGGAAAGCTGCGAGTTCATCCTTGGAGAGAAAGCTCCATTGGGAGCCCCAGATGACAGCTTCAGCTTCCCCAGTTGTTTTCTGCTGTGTCTTCTAATTCCCCTATTTGATGCTATAACCTTCATTTGCTCTCCGACTTGGGCTACTCCAGGCATCTCTGCTGGAGGTTGCAGACCCCTGTTTTGGTGATTTGTAGCTATCTATCTGCTGCTTCTCTCTATCGGCTATGTGCTATTTGTTCTTCACTTGTGCTTGTTAAATACTCAGCAACCTCATTCAACAATAGAGCTGCCATAGGTCATTCTCCAGCCTGCGCAGAACAACTAGATACATACCAACTGTATATAAAAAAACATGATACCTGTCCTGATCAACACAAATGCATAGACACTAGGTGGTCATAGATAAATAAGGTGTCTACATGAGTATCTTCAGTTTTCTTCTGGAATCTGGCACAATGTAGTGAGTGACATCATTTATAAAGGCTAAGCTTTTTTTTTTTTTTTCTAGTTCTCACATTTCATCACCATTATATTATTTACTGTTGTTTTTGTATAATTTACCAATTCATCTAGGTAGACATCAAGAGGCATAATAATATAGTTAATGTTTTACACAAACAATTATCCTTCAAATGGAAGTTAGTAAATGGATTACGAATGAATCCAAGAATGTTTTGGCAGATATCCGTGGGGAGCTGCGTCGGGATCAAATCCATGGTAACCAAGCAAGGTATTCTGGCTGGGGAATTGATGGCGTGTTTGAAAAGCTTAATAAACACTGAAATTGTTTATATTGTTTATCCCAGAAAGGCGGGTAGAGAAGTTTAATCAGATATCAAGTGGCTTGGAAATTAAATGAAATAGATCAGAAATATAGTTCCTGTAATCAGGATATTTATTTCCCAGCAGTCCATAGCTACAAGAGAGACTAGTGCACAATCTCATGTAAGATGTCCAGCAAACAAAAGAGTGCCACTTACTGCTGTTGCCTGTGCTCCTGTTGGGTGTAATCTAGAGCTGTGGTAGCATCCCTGGCTCCCCTCTGGCTGCAGTCCTGAGTGAGCTGAGATTCCCACTGAGTTCACTCTCCCCAGGTCCTTCTGTGGGGCTTCTGTTCTTTTCTTGTAAGTATTCCCAAGTGCTACTTATACTAAATGTTACTCAGTCCTAAATGCCTTTCCTTTTTCTTTTTTAAGATTTATTTATTTATGTTTATTTATTTAATGTATGTGAGTATACTGTAGCTGTCTTCACACACACCAGAAGAGGGCGTCAGATCCCATTACAGATGGTTGTGAGCCACCACGTGGTTGCTGGAAATTGAACTCAGGACCTCTGGAAGAGCAGTCAGTGCTCTTAACCTCTCCAGCCCCCTATGTGGGTCACAGAGACATCAGGTTCTACAACAAGCACTTTAACCCACGGAGCCATCTCATGGGTCTCTACTCTTAGTTCTTAAGAGATATCATCACTGTTTTCCACAGAAGCTTCCTCGGTTTACAATCCCAGCAATGGTAGCACCTACCCATGCTAAGTCTTCCATGTTGTTGCCAGCACTTGCTACTCTGTTCAGTGAGTGTAAGCCTTGTGCTCACCTTTTTGTCCTGATACTTAGCAGTGGGGCATCTTAGCATGTGTATCAGTTCTATATCATCTTTAAGAAATGATCTATTAAATAGTGACTGATGAGAGCTCAGGCTTAAGTAGGGCATGCATATCAACCCTGCCCCCAGTGCCCAGGGACTATCTCAGAAGAGGGGACAAAAGGAGTATACGGAGGAGCTCAGTGGAACCCTGTCTTCTGGGCGTGGCGTGGCCACCCAACTCTTGAACTCTTAGCTTCTGTCTCTCTCTTTCTCTGCTTCCTGCCTGCTATGAGTGACTCTGGTCCTTGGTGCCTTCCTGCTTCAGTGATGTCCTACCTCACCAATGGAGCCATCCAGCCATGGACTGAAACATCTGTGAACACAAGCCAGGATCATTTTTGCTATATGTGCATTGTTTCTCTCAGGCGACAAGCCCAGATCTGAGGAGCTTCTACAACTTTAGGAGAAAAGGTTTCTAGGATATGCTTTTTTAAAGCGGTTTATTAGGATAGAGTTCACACGCCATACAATTCATCCATTTAAATAAGTCCAGTACATTATGTTGTTAATTTCTCTAAGTGTGGTGGGATGTGAGTAGCGTTAAATTTACCTTCTAGTCCACATTAAACGCTGTCTGCTTGTTTTTTTTTTTTTTTGTTTTTTTGTTTTTTTATCAGAGATCAATTAGGATGCCCGTCTGCCTTCAGCTTTGTAGTCTTCTGAAGATAGCCTCCTCTGCTGGTTGAATGTTAGGCAGGCAGCGTCAGAGCCCTGCACTCAGGACCTGCCATACACACCACCACCCCTAGAGGGAGCAAATGAGCACTGTGCTTCTACAGACCTGCCAGCTGCCTGCTGGTAGTTAGGTGCTCCTGCCAGCCCAGGTAGATAGCCAGGTACTCTTCTGGGGTTGCTTTTAAGAAGCTAATGGGGTCTCCAAATGTACCCCTCCTTCACAAGTTAACTACCAGTTATGTGGCATTACAGATTGTCAATTAAGTAAGTATTGGGTTGTATTAATTGATTCATTCCTGTAGAAAGCCTCTCCCTTCCTACTCCATCCAAGAGCTGCATATCCTTCTGAGCAGGAAACCAAGGTTAGTAACTTCTTTTTTGTTGTTATTTCCTTAAATGATGCCTTCTTTCTTAAGACGCTGTGTGTGTGTGTGGGTGGGTGGGTGGGTGGGTGGGTGGGTGTGTGCGTGCAGTACTCTTAGAGGCCAGAAGAGGATACCAGATCCTCCCGAGATAAAGTAACAGGAGATTTTGAGTCACCTGACACTGGTACTGAGAACCAAACTCTGATCATCTGCAAGAACACAAGTGCTCTTAAGCACTGAGCCATTTCTCTTCTTGTCACCTCTGTTTCCTCAAAGACATAAGGACACACTTAGGAGTCACTATGGATGTCCAATTGCCTCCTGCTGCTCTGACCACAATGGTAGTGCATCCTTCTGCATTTTTCTGTGTCTCCTATTTTCCACTTAACAATACATCAGGAGAGCTTTGTGATAGGATTTTGAACAGCATAAATAATATGAAATCAAGGTTCTGATGGGAGTAATTTTTGCAGAGATTTTAGCTATCACTTGATGACTGGTATATGAGTCATTTACAATCAGAGTCTGTAGAGTTACCACAGTTCACAGCCTGAATCACTAGGATCATTTAGGTGGGAAAAGACCCTGCTTCCACCTGAACTATCCAGGCAATTGTGCTTAATTAGAGTAGATCTAAAAATACCCTGCCCTTCCCCATTTCACTTCAGGGATACACTTTGAATTCTGATCCATCTTATTTTCAAAACCAGCAATAGCTGTGTCATGGCTCCAATTAATTTATCCACATTTCAAATGCAAGTCAGTGACTGAAAGAAAGAAAGAAAGAAAGAAAGAAAGAAAGAAAGAAAGAAAGAAAGGAAGAAAGAAAGAGAGAAAGAAAGAGAGAGAGAGAGAGAGAGAAAGAAAGAAAGAAAGAAAGAAAGAAAGAAGGAAAGAAAGAAAGGGGGCCATTTTGTATTCTAGAACATGATAGAACATTCTGATGAGTATCTGAAACATGGAACCCACTCAGATATGCAAGGTGGTGACACTCCAGAGTCAGTGGATCAGCTCCTCTATGAAAAATAGCATTGTTAATCAAAGGTCAAAGAACTACCTTTTAGAAGATCATAATAGGTGGTTCAGGAAATGCAACTGGACTTGAAAACTCACTTTGACACCATAGCCCAGCCCTTCATAAGCAGATCGTGATTGATACCTGAACAGTGCCCAGGATACATGGTGAAGATAGATGGACTTTGTTCTGTTCTGGAGTGTGAGTATATGTGTGTGCAGACGAACATGCATGTGGAACTAGAGGTCAACATTGAATGGTTTTCCTCACCATTCTCTACTTTATTTTTGGGGACTGGATCTCTCATTGAGCCACTCTGCCAGTGGAGCTAGCCAGCCAACCCCAGGGATCCTGTTGCCTTTACCTCCCCAGTCCTGGGATTATAGGTATGCGTAGATAACAGTTGACTGTTTTATTTATGAGACCTGGGGATTTGAACTCAGTTCCTTGTGCTTGTTTGGGAAACACTTCACCAACTAAGTCAAATCCAGCAGCGGTTTTGTTTTCTCGTGCCAACACCTAGTGTGATCCAGATTTTTCCTGCCTTTCAGCTCTTTAACTGGCAGAGAAAGCGAACCAATCAAGACCACTAGACTGTATCACTTCCATCCGAGATGGACGGAGTCTGCTCCTTTCTTCGGTCTTGCTGTGTATTTCTTCCATTCTTCGCCTGGCAACCTCAAGAACCCACAGAATTTTAATATCTTCCCCAGATGTCCCACAATTGTGCCAACTCGGTATTTGAAAACCACCCTGTTTCATTTCCTAATCCCATTAAACAGATTTACGACTGCACATTTCCTCAAGAGCAGAACTTGCAGGGGACTTAGCCAGGGAGAAAAGTGAGTTGAATAGCCGGAAAGCCTCTGGTGCAACACAACTCTTGAAGCTTATCAGAAAGAGGCTGCTTGAATTTCGCTTGGAGATGACTTCATCTGCACAGCCACCTGCCTCAACGCCCTGACAGGGCTTGATCCGAGAGAACACTGGGGCTTTTGAGTGCATTGTTAGGGAGAAGGGTAGAGGCAGGAGGCTGTTATTTAATAACTAGTTGCCTTCCAAGCTGGAGAGTTAATCACTGCCATTAAGTAGCAAGCTCACCAGGTAAGAGGAGAACATTCCTGAAAGTTTGGAAGTCAAAGGCTAAGGGGCTGGCCCAAAGGACGCTTGACAACAATGCTGCCTTGAGTTCCAGTTGTTTGTCTTCTTGCTTATGACGGTCCCCCCCCCCCCCAATGGAAATTCAAACAGAACAACTAGATACTCAGAGACTGGCCCTTTCTAGCTTTTATTTATCATATCTGGTTTTTTTTTTTCCAGTAAGCCTGTATAATTTTTGTAATTAAGAAAAGCAACTGACACTTTTTTGAAAACAAAAGAAAACAGTTTGTGTTTTCATTCTTGTCTCTTGCTGAGCACCAACTTCTCTGGTGAGCCATGGGAGCTGGGGTTCAAGGATGTTTATCCGACTGTGGTAAACAGTAGCAGATTCTTGCTTTCAATTTCTGACTTTAGGAAACCAAAGACCTGATCCATCTAAGACATGGAATCAAAGACAACAGAGGGTAGGGGCAAACAAATATCCCCCCTCTCTGTCCATGCTTGCTCGACATTTGTTTTCAGTATTGGGCTTCCCAGAAGCCATTGCCTGTGTTCTGCTGGAAACCAGATGTGACTTTGAAGAGCCAGAGGAATGATGTTGGGGTGAGAGTGGGGTGCTTCCTGGAAGGGTAAATTTTGAGATCCTTGTTCTAGGGCCCTGCCACTCAGTGTGGCTGTTTTAATCACCAAGGGGAGCTTGACAAACCATTGGTGCCTGCCTCCACCTGTAGTTTCCAATGTCACTCTTCTGGAAACTGGCCAGGTGCTTCTGTTGTGTCATAGATCTAGAACTTTCTTGGGGATCCTTCCCGTTTCCACCCCACCCCCTGCATTGGCCAAGCAACTGCTTAAGCTGTGAGGAGTCCCTGTTGACACCCCCTGGCAGGATCTAGTCTCTTAGGAGATTTCTCTTTCTACCCTACTTCATGCCAAGCAATCTCTGAATAGAGGTGGTTGAGAATGAGCCACTAGGCTTAGAAATTATTTCAGCTGCAGACATGAGTTCCTAAAATCCTGTATCCTCATTAAAATCAGAATTCCAGAAAAGGAATTCAGCTGTCATAATTCCCTCCCCATAAGGAACTAGAATATTCTCCTCCCTGATAGGTCTATCAGTGCCACACCTAAGCAGACATCATCACAAAACTATCAGCTCTCTCACCCAAAGGACACCTTCTCCCTCTCCCTCCCTTCCCTCTCCCTCCCCTTCCCTCCTCCTCCTCCTCCTCCTCCTCCTCCTCCTCCTCCTCCTCCTCCTTCTTCAGAAAAAAAAATTAGGGACTGGAGAGATAGCTCAGCAATTAAGAGCTTTGGCTGTTCCCAGCACCCATCTATAACTCGAGTTACAGGGGAATCCTAGGGGATCCTACACCCTCTTCTGGGCTCCAAAGGCACCAGGGATATGCATGACACACAGACATGCATGCAGGCAAAATACCGATACATATAAAATAAAAATAAATCTTTAAAAAACCCACATTAGTTTTTCACACGTGTCATTGATCCCTCTAAAGTTATTTGTTGTACCTCACCCACTAACTCCCCACCTCGTATTAAGGTGGCCTATAAGCCCCAATTCTAACAGCCTCTTTGGTAATACTTACGCTTCCATATGTGATCAAATCTGTGGCTCGTTTGCTAACTTGTCTTTCCTCTTATCAATTTGCAAATATCAGATGTTGAACCCAAAACCACACTGGAAAGGTTTCCTTCCAGGTACCAGGTATGACCACAGCCTGCTGGTGCTTGCAGGATATTGTGTGAGGTCCCCAGTGCTGCCTAGAACATACTGTATCCTCGGAACCTCAAAACCATGCCCCATGGTCCCACTTGAAGCCTTGTCACAAATCTGTGTAGCAGGACTTTCTCCCTCTTCTCTGGGACTCTTTCATATCCTTCAAGAAGGTTCCCTGGGCAGGTGTCTGATTCTCTTTTCTCCTGGAAGTGTTTCAATGTGCCCAGTCAATAGCCCCAGCATTTTGCTCCAAATATTTTGTCTGAATAATCAGACAGCAGATTAAAAACCTTTCCCAAGTCTCTAACCACCAAATTTAAAAGTATTGTAGGGCTGGAATTTACAGTGGCCCCCCGGCAAGGAGAGCTCTGTCCTGGGTCCTGAATTTCCGAACGCGCCGCATAGCTTCGATTCACAGGGAGAAAGTTTCAGAAAGCATGCGCAGTACTCTACCACTGGGGACCTGACAGGTAGTACAGCATCATGCCACCTGCAACCCTAAATATCCCCTCAGGAAAAGCACAGCTGGGCCCAAAGGAACTCATCTCAGAATCTCTTGCTCTGTCTCTCCAAACAAAAAGTAAGTGAGCCAAGGTAGACTAGGGGGCCGTCCCTGCACATGTAAGAAACAGGCAGGCAAGTTGAGTGCAGATAAACTTTACATGTAAAGCTGTCCTTCTTCATTCTACAACGCAGTGCATTCTTGCACCACAAAGCATTCTTTCTTTGTAGCTCTAAAATTCCACTTTCTTCTGTGTCTTCGTGGCCTAGATTGTGACTTTGAGAAACCGAAGAATTACTACATTATTTGGCATGACTGCATCTTGTATGTGAACATTCTGCAACAGTTTAACAGTTCACATTACTTTCAAATTTGTGCATACATAAATCTAGATACAAGGCAAATGAAGCCTGTTTCTGCCTCTATATTAGTTATGGTTCTCATTGTTGAGACAAAGTTTCTGACAAGAAGCCACTAAGGCAAGGATTTCTTTGAGGGGTGCTGTCCTTCACAGTGAGGCCGCCAATCACATTCCATTCACAGAAAGAAGCAGGAAGTGAACTTGAAGTGAGTTGAGCTACAGGATTCTCCAATCAAGTCTGTGAGATGACTCAGTAGGTAAAGCACTTGTCACCAAGCTTGACAACTTGAGTTCCATCCTGGAACCCACATGATGGATGGAGAGAATTGACTCACACAGGTTGCCCTTTGGCCTTCACACACAATAAGTAATAAACAAATAATTGTAATTTAAAACCTCAAGGCACACCCCAGTGACCCACCCCTCCTCCAGCAAGGTTCTGTCTCTTAAAAGTTGCAACACTTGGGGACCAAGTGTTCAAACACGTGAGCCCCTGTGGGACAGTTCACACTCGAGCCACATCAGTGATTGTATGCTCATCAAATGATAGAACTGGATGATTCTTTTTTTCTCAAACTATTTAATAAAATGTAGTTAAAATTTGAAAATTAAAAATTAAATGAAATTTCCATTTTAAAAATATACTTCTTAATTTTAGTTTGATTTTAATTTTAACATTCTATTTAGTGTTTTAAAAATAATTTGGGGGCTGGATGTGTAGCTTAGTGGCAGAGTATGCATGAGATCCTGGGTTCAATACTTATTACATTAAAACAAATCAAAAGCAACTTTTACAATGTTTAAAGACATGTTGATTCAGGGACATTTTTTGTTTTGTTTTGTTTTTTTGAGACAGGGTTTCTCTGTGTAGCCCTGGCTGTCCTGGAACTCACTCTGTAGACCAGGCTGGCTTCAGAAATCTCCCTGCCTCTGCCTCCCAATGCTGGGATTAAAGGCGTGCGCCGCTGCACCACCACTGCCAGGCTCA
>JADRCD010235136.1:0-14888 GCA_019843815.1 Montemys delectorum
TCTACCATGGCAGAGAAAATTTAAATGCAGTTTTTCTTGCAGACTCTTTCCTTATGATATCAGTATTTTCTGCTGTGGGGACACAAGTGCCTACTGTTTTTTTCTCACAATTCAAGGTTTGACTCAGTACAGAAAATGGCCTATCAACTACATCACATCAAATATTTCCAGTGTTACCATCATTTGTTATGTTAGCTAATTTTGATATTGAAGCTGTGGCTCAGTCTTTGAACAGGGTTGAGGGTTAGTCTGAGGCTCGACACAAGTCTTATTTTGTACAAAGTGTCTTTGTATCAGCCTATGAAGAACATGTTAAATATAGCTTTTAATAGAAAAAAAGAACTAGGTTACAGAAAATTACACACACATACACACACACACACACACACACACACACACACACACACACACACCTGAGCCTCAACATGTATTCTGTACAGAGTTCTCTCCACAAAACATTTCCTTTCTTCATTGTCCTTAGCAGTTCCATTTTAATAATATATTAGCTATTTTTTATAAAGCTGTCAAGTGTATGATATGAGAGTCCTCAGTCCAAGAATGTCATTGGGGATGGGCAATAACTGGATGGAAACTGAGCAATATGGATAGATCTAGGTTATATCTGTCATGTATTGGTTATTTCAAACTGAGAAAATATCTTTCCTTTTCAAGATCTATGATTCCTCAACACAACATTGTAATACAACTTCAATGTGTCTCTCAAAGTTTATGTGCTGGAAACTCAATTCCCAATGCAACAGAACCTAGAGGTAAAGCCCCTAAAGAAGTAGCCAGATAATAAGGTTTTTGCTGTCCTAGATGGATTGACATCATTATTACAGGAGTAGGCTACTTACTCTGAAAGGAATTTTTTATGTGAGTGATCCTGACTACCTTGATTTCCTGCTCTATCTTTCTCTCTTCCTCTCTTGCCCTTCTGCTCTCTTCCAAGGAATGATGCAATAGAAATTCCTTATCATATATCAGTGCTAAGCTCTTATACTTTTCAGCCTCCAGATCTATAAAGCTTATGTTCATTATAAATTATCCATATATTCTGTTAGAGATGGAAATTGGTTATGACAAATAAGAACACCAAGCTGGGCATCTCCTAATATTATGGTAGCTGCATTGAGGAATAATTGGTTGAGATGCTTTTGGTATGCCTACTGGTAGCCATGTGCTGTGGCTTCTTCTTCCCTGCCTCTTGCCACATCCATCTAGATCTTCAGATATTGCAATGCTCTATAAAAAGTTGCAGTGGCCTCCAACAAGCTTTCTGTAACCTAGTCTTTCCACAAACCTTAATCTATTCCATTAGGGAAAAACTCAGCTAGACATGGTCAGAGGTCCCTTGAGTTATTATAGCTTTCAATCTTCAATATTTATCATTCTGCTAATCTATAACATGCTAGGTTATTTTCTCAAAACTGATAGCTTAAAATTCTAGAAATCTTAAATTCTGAAGCTCAGAGTCCAGATTTGTAATTATAAATATCTGTTTGTATAATAGTACTAACTCAATTTTCATTGACCATTGTGCCCAGGAGACATGACAAAGACAGGACAGGGGACTTGTGAGTATGTGTGGCTAACTAAAACACATCTCCTCCCTCTCCCTACTCTTCTGATTGGGGGGGTTCTAACTACCACTGCTGTTAATATCTGTTAAGTTAGCAGAATATTCCTGGACTGGTCTGATTCTCACTGCAGAGGCCTCATGCATGCTGAATTCCTCACTGCTTCACATTTCTATCATTCAGTATCTTGGTTTTTCTTGTTGCCAACTTTCAGACAATGGAGAATTATGAGTTTTGGGGTTTTTGTTTCTTTGTTTTATGTTATAATTTATGTTATTTAGACATTAATAGCACAGACTGATTAAATTTTAGATCCTGAAATACTGTGATTCCAAGACAATGAACAATGCCAGAAAACTGTTATCAGAGAATCCAGATGAAGAAGCACCCAGGGAAGTTGGATGTGAGCAAGCTACATGAGGGAGTAATGGGTCTCAGTTGGGAACATGGCTGTATGGCAAGAATGCTAAACTACTAGAGTGAAGGGGAGACAAATCAATCTTTTTTTAAAATTGAACTCCAAGAGAAGCCACAACTTACAGCCTTCCTGAGGCCTGAGTAAACAGTGAAGACAAATTTAATAGCCTCCACTTGAGTATTTTACTTGTGTCACAAGTGAGTATAAATAGAAAAATTGAACCAAGACTTTATGTCTAGAGTTAATAAAACTATTTACAGCTATACATTTGGGCAGTTCTCCTCTCAGTGCTAAAGGTGAGATCTCTCCCCTCTTGCAGGCAAACCCCATTTCTATCAGGGTTGCCATTTGGGATGCTTGATTCTTCCCAGATTAGCTACAGATTCTCCTGGCTGTGGAGAGAGATGGGAAGGTGTAATAGGCCTCAAAGCCATGGAAGTGATTTAGACAAGTGTTGGGAAAGTGAGGCCTTGGTCTCAGATTTTGTGAGAAGCCCATGAAGGTTTATAGAAATTCTGAGCTGAAGCTACCCTACATCCAAGATCTCCATCTGCAGACAGAAGCAGTGAAATCTTAGCTTGGAAAAAACTGAAGGTGTTAGAGAGCGTTCTCTGTGCAGCAGGGCTGGGCCCTTGGTGGAAAAGTTGTAGAGAAAAGTTTGAGCAAATCCATCAATAGCCAATCATCTGGTTTTCCTGAGCATCAATCCAAATTCAACAGCCAATGTGAGGGACAAGTAGGTATTTTCTGGGAAGAGCTACCCAGGATAAAACCAATTATCAGTTTAGTCTTCTTATCTATTACAACCTCATTGTGACACTTCCACAGTCAAATGTTCTCTTTTCTTTGTAAACTCAGCTGGCTCCTTCACTATCACACATCTCCCAAGTACTTTTAAGTCTCAATACTCTGTTCCCTAGATACAATGCCTTTCCTGCTTCTCATGTCACTCCTCCTCCATTAGTAGTCTTGTTCCAACTACTCATAAGACAGAACATGCTACTCTTAAATACCTAAAGCACAATCCTAAAACATTCCTTTCCAGTGTCAGGCCCCACTAGGCTACACTCCTCATCTCAGTATCTCCAGTCTTTCCACAAGACCTGGATCAGAAATTCATTTGGGCTATCTGAAGAGTTGGAGGTGTGAGAGACATATCTATGAATAAACAGATGTATCTATTCAGATCACTGAAAGCAAGGAGACATCTAAAGTACCAGGAAAGGGGATATAACTGCATAAGCACTGATGGTGAGGAGATCTAGCTAAGCAAGATGTCTAGATCTTGCACTGCTAGTTCCTACCCGCATTCACACATGACTACAGGCCAGCTTCCTAACACCATGATCCTTCTCTGTGCAGTGAAAGTCACTGTCAAGACTGAGTTCTTGACTAGAATATGTAACAGTAGTGATCTTATAGTATACCATCAAATGAACTAACTCTGTAATAATAGAGATATGAGAAAGAGTAGCAGTGGTTTTAGTAGCATCATTGTATGCTTTATAGAGAAGCAAATTCCAGTTAGCCAGGACAACAAGGCAAAACATTCAAAGGAAGTCAAGGTTACCTCATTCCACCAATGCTACTCTACCATGTGACGGGCACAGATATAGAGGTCAAGTCCACTGTGGAACCATGGAATGGAGGTGGATATTGCATGTTCTGGAGAAACAGACTGCTTGTCATGTCTGTCTCCTATTTTGTATGTAAGTCATTATGAGTTCCAATATGAGCAGTTCTATTTGTTTGTCTACCTTATTTTTTCTCTCATATTGGATTTAATCACAAATGCTTTTATTCTCTGAGCTTCTGATTTCCTAAATTGGTTTTCATTTTCAACTCATCATTCTTTCTTCTGCCATGGAGACAGGAAGTTTACGTGAAGCACATAAAATTGGACACCAAAAGACTTAGTCTTATTCCTTGGCTGCCTTACTCCTAAGATGAGCCCAGTCCTGTTTCTTTTCTCCTTGATTTTGTTATCTTCTCAACAGAGAAGACATTGGGCCCCAATTTGTTCTAAAGCCATTTCTAGTGTTGGATATCTAAAAGCCTCTATGGCATTCTTCTATAATACAGAAACATCTCTGTACCAAAATAAAAGGTTTCATCCCCTACCCTGTTCTTAATGAGCACAGACAAGTCAAGCATAATACTGGTGCTGAAGGTTCAGGGTGAATAGTCTAGTCTCTGCTAAACCTCCTGTTAGAGATTGTTGCCATGAAAAGCAGGTAAATTCTTCAATCACAGATGGTGAGAAGAGGAAGAAACTACATACTATATGTGTCATAGAAGAGAGAGACACATTGGCCTATAACACTTTGGTTGGGCCTCATAATGATATTAGGAGACTCATTAAGAACAGGAAAGTGAAACTAGGTGCCATTAACAAGCCTAGTCACTGGAACCCAGACCAAAGTAATGGAAATGAATCATATACCACTCCTCATAGGCCCTTCATATTTTCTTCCTCCTTGGTCTTTCTCAGTTCTGAGTACACCAGGTTAGCAAATTCCAGATCCTGTCTTCTGAAGGACCTTCTAAGGTCTACCCTGCCTCAGGGCTTTCTGCCTCAGACTACTGCTGTTCACCTTCTGTCTCAGACAGAGGGTAATTTGTGAGGTTTGTAGCTGGATCCTGACCCCCTGACCTACAGCCCTATAAAATAGCAAGCAGGAAAGAAAGAGAGGACTAAACTAAGAACTAAGCACTGAAGATTGGAAGTAACTGGGGAGTATAGGGGATTTATGTCTTATGTATCAAGATGGCCAAAGAGGCTAGACAGAAAGCAGCAGCCCTGATGCATCTGCCTGGTTCATAATCTATCCCAGAAAGGAGAGCCCTCTTTTGCCACTCACATTGACTAGGTGGCTCTCTGGGTCCTCCCAGTTTAATGTCTGTAGAAATCCAGGCTGACTCACATGTTTTATTTCCCCAGATCAAACCCACATGTTTGATACTTTGTCAACTCTCTCCACATCTAATATATTGTCAGAGGTTCATCTTACACTCCCAGTGAGGCTGGCAGGATGGGAACCCTCAACCTCATTGGACAGAGGAGAAAATTGAAGCTGACAGAGGGTGAATCTTGCAGGATCACCCAGGGGATGGAGAGAACGAGCCATTGTTGGCTGATATTATAGCTCTTATAGGTACATATTCTCCTCATTCCTTTCCTTGCTGCCCAACCTACCCGCAAATTAACTTTCCTCAGTCAGTGAGTCAATTCAACTACCCTCTACTTCAAAACAATATTTACTAAGAATCACTGAAAACACAGAGATGAGCAGGATAAAGGCACATGTCCAAGACAAATACACCCTTTTAGAATGTGTGTTGTTGATGAGGATAAAGATCTCTATCCAATATAATAATCAGCATGACCATTCTAAGGCAGAAAATAAATAAATAAATTCTTTGGAAAGAAACTGGGAGTAGAGGCAGTGCTGAGGTTGAACACAAAGGAGCACTCCTAATAGTTTGGCTCTTCAAAAGCAATTCACAGGTCATGAGGACAGCTCTTGATCTGGACAGCATGCTAGCAAATGAGTTCTTGAATAGAAACATATTCTTTTTAAAACAATGTATTTATTTTTTATTCTTTAATCATTTTTTATACCTATACTTCATCCTGCTCCTGGTCTGCCTCTGGACTGCTCCCCATACCATACCTCCATCCCTACCACTAGCTCCAAGAAGACATCTCCATCCCCTCCCCTATACCACTAGGCCTCAAGCCTCTCGAATTTTAGGTGCATCTTCTCTCACTGAGGCCAGATCAGGCAGTCCTCTGCCATTTAAGTGTCAGAGGCCTCATATCAGCTGTGTATGCTGTCAGGTTGGTGTCTCATTGTCTGACCCAGGGTCTGGGTCAGTTGAGACTACTGGTGTTCCCATGGGGCCATCTTCCTCCTCATCTTCTTCCACCTTTTTCCCAATTCAACCACAGTGGTCCCCAGCTTCTGTCCATTGGCTTGGTGCTAGTATCGGCATCTGACCATCTCAGCTGCTTGTTGTGCATCTCTGAGGCCAACCACATTAGGCTTATGTCTGCAAGTACACCATAACACTAGCAACCTCCTCAGGACCCTGGGCCTCCACTTGAGATGGATCCCAATTTTAGCCTGTCACTGGATCTCCTTTCTCTCATGCTCTTCTACATTTTTGTCCCTGCAGTTCCTTCAGACAGGAACAATTCTGGATCAGAGCTTTAGACTGTGGGATGGCAACCCCATCGCTCCACTTAATGCCCTATCTCTCCACTGGAGGTAGATGCTACAAGTTCTCCCTCATCACTGTAGAGCACTTCATACAAGATTCTTCCCTTTGAGTCCTGAGAGTCTTTCACTTCTCAGGCCTCTTTTCCATTCTTTCTGCTTGCCCTCAGGGCTTCAGTCCTGTTCATCCTCCATTACCTGATCATATTCCCCTGTTTGCCTTTCTGTCTCTTCTCCCACCCAGACCCCTCCCTTCCTCTGCTCCTCCTGACTGTTTTCTTCTACTTTCCATATGGGATTGAGGCATCCAATAAGCATCCAACACACAGACTGAGTATTGATGTCCATTATCAGCTGTGTGATAAGCCTGTGAACATCATCTACCAATTTCGAGGGCAAAGGATCAGTCTTTATACTAGAATTAAAAAACAAAAACAAAAACAAACACAAAAAGAAACCTTGAATTTTGAGAATCTGATTAACCAGGTTTCTAAATTCTAACTACAATTGTAACTCATAGAGTTTACTTCTTAGCCTCTCTGAATGTATTTTTATTTCTCACTCATTAAGTAGAAAAAGTAGTACCTGCCTCAATGATTTTTCTTGAAAAAAAAAAGCAAAGATAACCTCATAATTTAACCACATTAGTCTAGATTTCATACAAGGTCCCAAGATAATAGATAACACATCTTCAAGCACAGTGGAAGACCACCATGCAAGGACTGCCAAAGGTGGTGATGAAAACTGCTTTTGTGGTTCTTTGTTGACCACCCACCTCTGGCATATAAAGGAGGCAAAAGAAGCCAACACTAAGTGGAGAGTTAGACAGCAGATTTCTGGAAAGAGCTGTAAGTATTTTGCATATCTTTGTCCTCTCCCTCCCTTAACTCAAACCTGAGGAAAGTGGCTATAATGGGATCTTTGGAGGGCTTAATGCTTTGTCTATATTTAGGAGATATTTTAGACAGGAATAGGAATTTACCACTGGCAAATATGAGAGATTAGATGTTCTAACTTCAGCGTAAAGGGAGGTTGCTGCATAGGAGACAACCTGCACTCTCAGAGTTCATAAAAGGAGAAAATGCAGAAGTGTTTTTCTCAAAACTAGATCTGGGCCACACAGAGAAGGAGATGGTCTAAAAGCCTGCTAGGCCCTGACAAAGGACGCTGAGAAGCTAAATCCTTGGCTGAATGGGAATGGTGATACTAGATGTCTAGCAGCTGGGAAGGAGTCGGCAACACTCAGCAAGTAGATTAATGTTTGCCTACATGAGAAGAATCCCTGCATAGGACAGGGACATAGTACTCCAAAATAGTAAAAACTCCCCAGGAAAGAGCAAGTAAAGTCAGTGCCTGCCGGGCATAGATAGACCTTGATTCTACAAAATCTTCACTAATCTATAAGCACTCTCCTGCCCACCTTTCCTTTCCTTTTCCCACTACCACTTCCAATGCAAAGATTGTTCTGTTTTGTTTTAAATCCACCATTTGAAAATATATAAGGAGATGCTCTAAGAGAACATGAATAAACTGACATTGCTTCTCACCACAGAGACTGAAGAGTTGAAGAGTGGCAGTTCTGGCTCCAGACAAGTGGTAAGGAATACCACTGCATTCAAGTGAATTCTGGGATTTACTATTGCTATTATTGCAGATGGTAATGTTATTTGATTTGATTGTGTACACGAAATGCATAGGCCAGAACTTCATTTGCACATCATCATTGTTCCATGATAAAGCCTAGTCCCCCCCCCCCCCCAAAAAAAAAACTTTCTAAGGACAGTTAAGGTGCAGATAATAGATTATGTCAAAATTAAAGCAGAAAATTAGAATACTATGCATGGAAAGACTTAAGCAGGGAGGGATGTGGTAATATGGAGGAAGGGCTAACCCAAAGAAGGGTATATTAAAAGTCATATGAAAGCTTACTATATCACAACTCAACTCAAAGTACAAGTGGATGAATAACAGAATACATATGATATTAAAGAAGAGGAGGAAATACTGGGGATTGAAAGATTAAGCAGGGGTGGGGGACAGAGTTACCACAGAGGAGGAGGCAGTGGGTAGATTAACAAAACTAAATATGTGTGCAAAAGTATTACAGAAACATACTTGTTAGTAAGCTATTTCCAAAAATATAGCATTAAGATAAGAGTTTGAACTGAAGTATCCTACGTGGGTGGACAATTCTGCTCCCAAAAGATAGGGGTTGTTCTGTAGAAAAAAAGCAGTGTACAGTGTGAGATACTTCCTGAGTTATTAATCCTAAAGGCCCCAAAGGTCTCTAAACCAACACAGATTGACCTTGTTTACTTACCATAACTACATAGTAAGAACTTATTGCTTAAGACATAACACATTTTTGACTGCAGGACATAGAAACATCAATCTCAAACCAAGTGGTAAACAATCTCCCCACTGCCCCACCTTGGCTAGATTTCATAGTGCTGGAAGGTGCTATGCAAGCTGGTGGGAGAGAAAAGTCATCAATCGTCTTATCTAAAGATGGTTCCTGAATGTCACTATATCTACTAGCCTAGCAAGATATGCTGGAATAATAGTGTCATGCCTATTATGGGTTAACTAACCACTTTCCAGTAGAGTGTGAGGCCTGATCCATTGTATGGAATTTTATGTCTAGTCTAGTTAATCCTGGTCCAAAATCCATGACTGGGGATGTTACAAGTCCTAAAGTAGAACATCCTATTGTTATTTTGCTAAATGGTCATGTTGTCAAAATCCCTTTTAAATATACCCATAGACCAGCTCTGTTCTCAGCTGTGAACAGAGAATCTTCTTTTTGCATTGGAAAGCATTCATTACAGATCTGCACACTGGCCAGAGTAGTGAGAGTAAGAGACTGAAAGTTTAGTTTACTCCCTACCAAAACTTAGAGAATATCAATAAAGAGGTATTCAATAGAATTTAAGAACCAAGAGATGGGGGTACTGTGCCTCAGAGTCTTCTGGATCTTGCATGGTCATTGTTCTAACGAACACACAACTATGGTTACCTGCATAAGACCAATGGAAGATAAAGCTCTGGCACAGTGGTATAGTTAGGGGAAGACAATCTTCAGACTCATCCCTTATGGTCATTTATTGGCAATTAGTAGCAGTTGGGGGAGGGAGAATCTTCTATTTTAAATTTATTGCTTGGGAAGTTCATACATGTATATAATGTGTTTTGATCAAATTTACCCAGTCATCACTTTTCCTTCACAGTGTTATATTCTCTTTTTAAAGTCCACTGAATCTTCTATGTGCTGCCAATACATGCATAAGTGTAGAAAATATTTTTGGGAGTATTCTCACTGGTTGATTTCCCATTGTCAGATGGATAGACCCCACAGCCACACACATATGGACAGCTATATGAGTACCTAGTGGGATAACAAAAATACAGTTATTTTTTAAATAAAAAATAAGTTTGGAAGGAAACTTATTGGGGAAAGAGTAGGTGGAGTAGACTAGGAAATGGATGCTGATGTTATCATATTTTATTGTACATATGAATGAAATTCTTAAAGCTAAAGAAGAATCATAATAATTAAATGATTAGAGCATGAGGGCTCCTCCTCAAGAATGGATGTACTAATAATATATATTTTGCCTAGGAGTATCTTTTTGGAAGATCACTTGCTTAGCATGTATAAGCATGTGTGTTTATTCTCAAAGCCACAAAAATAAACAAATACAATAGCTCATGGATATAATTTAATCTCTTACCCTCTTTTACTCTCCGTTTGACTTCTGCCATAGAGGATACAACATGATAGTCCTCACCAGGTCTCATCTACTTAATATTGGAATTCCAGGGCTGTAGACTGCAAGGAATATTTTTGTTCCTTATAAAGTATCTAATATTTGGTATTCTGTCACAGTGGCAGAAACAAACTAGGACAAAGAGTAATAAAGAAAAGATGCTGAAAGTTTAATAGAGTTGGTATATGCTATAAAATGAATGAATAACTTTGCTGTCCAAGAGAAAGCAGAAGGGTTGGGAGTTAAGTCCCAGTTTTTATAAAAGAGAGCAAGAAATAATTGCGCAAATGTAGAAGATGTGTCTTGAATATATTCCTATGCACCTAGCTTATTCTGCATGACAATTACATGAAATATCATCATCTTTTGCAGACAGCTGGCCTTGAGTAGAACAAATGAACCTCCATAATTTTCCTGGGCCTGGATAACCATCAGTCAACAAAGGCAAGCAGCTAAAGTATCTTTGAACAGCTAATGTGTCTGACCTATGTACCCATTCATTAGCAGAGATAGGAATAATTTTGATTTTAAACTTTTGTCCACACAGTCTTCGGGACTAGAAACCCTCTTAGATACATCCAGATGAGGAGCAAATATCTACTGAGGGGCAAGAGCTTCCAAAAATAAATTTAATGATGCTTAGTTAATCGAAGGAGGAGAAAGAGTGAGCAAGTTCTCTTCTTTCTCTTTCCCTATTTCATTACTCTACACAGCCCCACCTCTAATCCTAAGACAGGGCAGAAACAAGTGGTAGGCTGACTGATATATCTATTATTTATCAATCCTTAACTATGTGTCAATTACCTTATATAGACTAGGTACAGTTCTATTGATAAATAAACTTTCCAACTTAGAATGAGATGAAACATTGAATCAATGAGGTTATGTGTCTATAGTCATATGGCAATCTTGTAACAGAGTTGAGATTCAACTCAGACAGTCTGGTTCCAGAGTGAATGATCTTGTCATGCTAATTGCTATCTTTCAACCATAGGCTGAATTCAAGGAATGGGGGTCCCAGCTGGGTCCTCAGAACGAATATCTGCTGACTCATATTCTCAGAAAGCACCCAAGGCCACACATTACCAGCTCCTTCCAAAGCATACAAAAGTGATGCATATTTAAAAACTATAAAGCAGTACCAATAATGTTTTAATCAGTTGCAAGATTATATAGTCAGAGGGGCCTTACTCTGTTCCCTGAAGTAACTCTCCCTCTGTGTTAGTTCATTTGGTTCTTTCTGAAGATGGGCGCATGCAAATGCACTAAGTTCTCATTTCTTTTGGCAGAAATCTTGCCTGGCTTTACAGGAAAAATTTATTTTTCAATTTTTCTTTTGACAATAAACTTGGACTTTCTCACTACCTGTTGAAACCCTACTCTCTGTAGACAGGAATAGGATAAGAACAATAAGATAAAAAAAGAAATAAAATAGGGAGAGAAAAAAACCCTAAAGAATAAATAACTTTCTTAAAATAGTCACTTAAAGATAGAGTAAGGAGAGTATAGAAGGGGTAACTGTGGGTTCTTTGGTTATCTGGCTTTCTGACCTTAAGTACACAGCCTGAACTATCCAGGTCTTTGTTCTCTGGTCAGGGCATAGAGAAAATAACTAGTGATCACAGATCAAATGGGATATCCTCTAGTATAGTTATTTGACTTTCATGAAGAACTTAAGGCTGCAAAGCTAACTGCACCTTGTCAAAGGTCCTTAGCTAATCCTTAGAGCCCAGTCCTGACCACAAGGGAGTCTTCAAGCCATTCAGAAAAGGACTTCTTTAACTCTAATTTTTAAAACCTTATTTTTAATGATGGTTCTTAAATGTTTTAACCTCCCTTGTAGCCCACCATCCACCAGAGATAGTAGAAAATAAAGGATACAGGGGAGGTGGACCTGTTTACAAAAGTTCTTTGGAGCAATTCCCATCTGTATTATCTGGACATCAGCAGTTCAGTTCACAGGGTAGCAGGCAACAGTAGCTTGATCCATTTGCAAACACTTTACAGATACATCACCAGTAAGCAGTCCAGTTAGGTAGTGTCAGCTTAGCAACAGCAATGACAGCCAGGCTTAGGCTCAACTTGAATCAGGAGAAGGGACCTGGAGAAACACCAAGAGATGTTCTCAGCTGTGTCTCTCTCAGGAAAGTAAAGATCAGCAAAGAAGCAAGACCCATAAGCATTGCACAGCTAGCTGAACCAGCCAGCCAAGCTCTGTTTCTATCACTGCGTTGAATCCTATTTATACCCTTCAAACATCACATGTTCTCCACATGCCTTCCCTCAGCCTGTGTCTTGCCTCAGCACATGCATCCAACCAGCTCAAGTCCACAGAAGCAGCAAGAAACTTCAGTACACTACCAGAATTTTTTGGTGCATTTCTCTCTATGGAGTCCCAACAAATGCAGATCAACCTTGCAAGGTAAAGCATACCAATACATGCATGTTGTTAGCAAAAAAATCCTTCATCACATGTCCTTTCATGTGCCTGCTTTAGCAGAAAATCTTCTGTGTCTGCTTCAGTGAAACATTCCTTCAAAAGTCTTCCTTAGCCTTTCACACCTGTTTCCACTTTAACGAAACATTCCTTCATGTGTTTGCCCCAGCAAAACACTATCCAACTGACTTTCCAAAGAACCCTTAAGTTTCCACTTCAGACTTTAATTCACTCCAGTAAGGGACTCTCCGGACATCTGAAAGTAATGAGAATGGGTGTACTGTGAGTATCTAATGACTGTCAGTGTGAATTTATATTCTGGAGTATGTACATCTGAGAGTTGTATAGATAGGCATGCATTAACAGAAGGGGATAGAATGCTCATTTAGTCCTCATTCTATGGTAGAGTACTGAGGTTTTTCTTTCCTCTAAATGTTGGGATTCCAGTGGGGAACAAGGAAGACTTGAGTTTGCTTATATGTGAGGGTCTTCATTGAAACACAGGGATCCATATGTGTACATGGGAATGTGCTTGTGAAAAATGCATGCCCAGATGTATGAGGAGATATGTACATGTTTTTGAGACTGCATGTGAGTCAGTAGGTATCTGAGCACTTCTGTGCACATGTGCATGTGGTAAAAGAGAAGTGAAAGAAAGTGATTACAATGCAGGCAATCAAACCTATTAAAATGCCTTTGAGATAAAAGGCTCTGGATTAGCCATCTGCACTGTTCAAAACAAAATACCACAAACTTGGTAACATATTAAAAGAAGAAATTGTTTTCTTACAGTTCTAGAGGATAGTGTCCCTCTTCAAGGCACCAACACTGAAGTCTAGTGAGAGCCATTCTCTGCTTCTAAGAGGGCATGACATTGACTTCCTCACATAGAAGAAGGCAGAAAGGCAGCTGAGAAGTCCTGTTATAAGGAAGCTAATACCATTCATGAAGACAGACTCTCACTCCTTAATCACATTCCAAAGGCCACACCTCTTAATATTGATGCCTTGAAGACTGAATCCCATGGGAATTTTGCAAGGCATATCATCCTTAAAGCCATTACAGTCCCTGGGATATCAGTCTAGTTTATTCCCCCAATGTCCCAGAGAAGAAATCCGGGTTTCAAAGAAAGGTCCATAAGACAAGCCAACAGACAAATAAAATCTTGAATAATATATACAACAGTTATTTCTGAGCTCTAGAATCTTCCCTAATGAAGATAAGTTAAATACAAATTTCAAATTGAGGGCTATAGGGAACCTGAGACACAGAGTGTAGTGACTGGCCTAACCAGTTCAGTGCTATGTCCAGGAGTATTTGAGCAGGTGAAAAGAATGGTCAGGTTTTTGTTTTATGTGAGTCTTTCTCAGAACAGAAAATTACTTGGGGAAAGAAACACTGAAATCTCTGGGGTAGCAAACATAACAGCTCATATATGAGAGGATTATTCTTTACTTAAGGAAGAGTGTAGTAAGGAAGGGGTGGACTATGTGTCTAGCCAACCTCCAGAGCCTGTTGCATCCATCAGGATGTTGAGACTGAGTTCACAATTTTTTTAAAAATAGTTTAAACAATGGTGCAATTTTCCATAAACCTAGAAATAAATGGAAGCCAAATATTATTTTAGAACCATCTGAAAATAACTCACAACAACGCTGTAAAGTAGATATTATTTTCACTAGATTACTAGTGAGACAACTGAGGCTCAGTATAGGAGATAACTGCCAAAGTACACACAGCCTGGCTGGCAGATCTAAAATTTAGATCACATTTGCTTCAGACCATTATGTTAATAAGCATTTCTAAAGTACCTGCTTTGGTCCTATTAACTGCTTAGAATTTCACACACATTCTCCATTTAGCTTTTCAGTAGTTATTGTTCTGTTTTTCTTTTTTTATTGTGTATTTTTATTAGATATTTTCTTTACTTACATGTCAAATATTATCCCCTTTCCTGGTTTCCCCTCTGAAATACCCTATCCCCGCACCCCTCCTCCTGCTCACCTGGCCCTGGAATTCCCCTACACTGGGGCACTGAGCCATCACAGGACCAAGGGCCTCTCCTTCCATTGATGCCAGAAAAAAATCATCCTCTGCTACATATGCAGCTGGAGCCATGGGTCCATCCATGTGTACTCTTTGGTTGGTGGTTTAGTCTCTGAGAGCTCTGGGAGGGTCTGGGTGGTTGATATTGTTGTCCTATGAGATTGCAATCCCTTCAGCTCCTTCAGTCCTTTCTCTAACTCCTCCATTGGGATCCCTGTGCTCAGTCCAATGGTTGGCTGCAAGCATCCACTTCTGTATTTGTCAGGAACTAGTAGAGCCTCTCAGGAGACAGCTGTAACAGGTTTCTGTCAGCAAACACTTGTTGGCATTCACAATAGTGCCTGAGTTTGGTGGCTGTATATGGGATGGATCCCCAGGTTCCATTTTTCAAAAGAAAAAAATGAGATTTATAAATGCTGG
>JADRCD010235137.1:0-12525 GCA_019843815.1 Montemys delectorum
CTATTAACTATTGACTCATATTCCCCTCACTTTGGTTGTTTTCTGGATGTCACTTCTTTGGAAGTTATTAGTTAATATAGTCCCATAGAACCCAAATATTACAGGCTATTGTTATTGCTTGGATGTGCTCTAGAATTAAGATAGGTAAGTCTCTATTACTGAAGAAACCACACACTTGTATGATAGAACACAGAATAATCATTCTGATACTTAAAAGAAAATGTCAAAACTAATGGATAGCATGTATAGTACTAGTAGGTGCATATTAACAGAGAATAAAAGATATCAACAATCTTAACCATATGTGAACCCTTTGAGTTGCAATAATTTGCAGCCTATCAAAGATATGCCTAGTCATGCAGTAATGACATGAGTATTATATAACTATTTTCTGATTAGACTTAAGACTTGGTCTACAAGATGGAAACCATGTCTGTCTCTATTATCAGAGCAAAGATTATATTTTCTTACTGCTAATGTTCAGCAAAATGAACATAGAATGACATGAACCTTAATGACTTACTGTGATAGCCATAGATAGTGTGTTTTTCAACATTCATCAGAGTGACTTCTTTTTGCAGGAGATGATGTTTAAACATAGTGGCTCACAACTACTCAATCTGCAGAGAGTTAAGAGATGGAAGCACCATTGTCTCTAAGTGGCATACCTTAGTATATACCTTAGGGTATACCTACAGTATACCCTCTTCTTTCCACGTCCAGGGATCATTGAAGAAGAGGGAATGCTTACGCGAGTTACAGGTGATAGATGACTACAAGAAAACAATGTTTCCAGACTCAACAAAAGAGTTATGCATATGGACTCAGAGTAGTTTTGTGGTTTAAGCAATATAATCTCATTTTATTCATTATCTAAAAAAAAAAGTGTCATGTGACTAAAATGACTGACTCTGAATGGAAAATGCATAGTACATTGTTAATATCAGGTTAGCTAAAAACACCTTTACTGTCCACTATGTACTATATTAATGCTGTAGTAGTAACCCACATAATCTAGTGTTGTGGTAACTTGGTAATGACAGGGAAATCAGAATAATGTAAACCTCTACACATAAAAATAACAACAAATGCTATGAAAGGTTTAGGAAAAAGAATCTTCTGACTTCAAAAAATTAAAATTAACATTAAATTCAGAAAAGTGAACTTGTCAATGAACAAATATTTAACATATATTTTTGTTGAGACACAAATAATATTTTAAAAGTATCATGAACATTTTGTTTTACTTGAAAATCTTTAGGGTGCATATTAACCAAAACTCAGCTATGACCAGTTTCTCGGAATGCCCGCAATAACGTCACAGAGAGTGGTACATATCTTATGTTTGTAAACAGTTTGCTGCATTTCATTATCCACTCATTTTATTGTTTTCAGAAGCAAAAGAATGCTTCTTTAGTAATCAGCTTGCAGTTAATTTGTACAGTGGAGAGATATCTCCACTTACACTGGAGTTTGACTTTAGACGAAATTAGAAAAAGTAAATATAATCTAAAAGTATTTTGTTTTTATTAATTAACTAAATTGAGGTGGCCTTAGAGACATGGGAAAGGTTGAGGAAATTCACTGTGGGAATCAGTTACTACTTTAGACCCATAAATGTTTAAGTACTTGTTAATAGAATTGCCACATTTACAGATAGATATGAGTCTAGACTTCCGGGGAAGACTTTCAGCTAGGAATACATAGCTAAAAGCCATTAATACATAGACAGTGTTTGAATATATGTGTTATATCTATTTAAATTATAAAATCTTTCCCTCCAAAAAAATCCAAATGTCATATCTTCACCAAGACAAAAATGATTTATATTTTGCAAATTCATTTATTGAAATAATAGACAAAAGAATGCAAACAAACTATGCATGATGGCTACTGACGTCATTAAGAAGAGGCAGTCACTTACAACCTTTTTATAACAAGATAGAGAAGAAAGTGGAGGAAGAGTTTCAGACTGAAAGCTTTCCCCATGATTCAGTGAAATAGAACAGAATCTCTAATATAGTACACACACACACACACACACACACACATATACACACACACACACACACACACACACACACACACACTATCTTTAAAATCTAGATTAAAAACTATTTCAGGAAGTATGCTGTAAGTGAACAATGTAATGTGAAAAAAGGAGCAGTTGAACACTTAAAGAATATGAAAACTACAGCCAGAAAAACGTTTATTGCAAAATTCCACGTTTTAAAGGAAAAACCTTGGGCCATTGTTACCAAGGCAAGTCTTTTTTTGTTTTAAGGAGATGGCGTCATGACACAAACTATATTGATTATTGTGTTTAAGAAAGAAATGGGCAAGACTTCAGAAATTGAAAGCTCTTAACACTATTGAATTCAGACCATAAAATCTATGTGGGGATTTTATTGCAAAGACAAATGGTTATATCCACCTGAGTGATTTGTGGGATCCAAATCTACGCAATAAAAGGAAATTGCTGACTGCTTGATTCCTTCTATGGAATTAGTAGGACACATAAACACATAAAAATGGGTTCAGCTACTCAATCTACATTAGAAATAGTTAACTAGAGACAACATCCTATACATTCAGTGAAAATGAACACATAAGTGAAGGTATTATAAAGTGGAAGATAAATGAAATAATAAATAGCAATGAAATTGGTAATAAAAATGAATTGATAAGACAAGAAATAATTGTCATTCCTGTGATAAATTTAATTTTTTAAAGTATAAGTTTACTACTATGCACACCAATAGTAAACAGAAATAGATTTTTTTCAAACATAAGCAATCCTTAAAATATGTAGTGCAGATGATAAAGCTATCCAACACATGTCACTATTTTCTTTGTACTGTAAAAAGTGTCTAAAAGACTATTACTCTTGTTAAGTGAAATCCGTTTTTCTCTAATGTCCATGAATCTATAGAAAAAGTAGCTGTCCAAGACAGATCACAAGAATAAAAAAAAGAAAAAAGAAAAAAGAAAGATGGTCTCTTTCTATGCAAGGATCTCAGCCATAGAGGACATAATTACCATTTGATTCTAACTCAGAAATGCATACATTACATGATGTAACCTCAAATTTAGGTTCCAGGGTGAGATCTCACCAGGGTTATGAGAAAATTAAACTAAGAGAAGAAAGCTATGGCAAGAATAAAACATTCCAACTGAATTCTATTTAATCACACATACTCAAATAGGACAATTGATTATTAAATATCTAACTATATTACTTGTTTTATTAACAACAAGGATACATGATGAACAAGGCAGATGTCATTTGTACCTAAATTCTAAACACTTAAGTTAGCACTCAAAAATAATACTGATGGGTCCAGCTTGAAGGGTACTGTACTAATTTGTATATGATGTGGGTAAGGCATAAATAAAGACAGGAATGCTGCAAAGATCCTGTTAGGCTGATCCAATGAGGGGACAAGCTGAAGCCATTGAATATCCTAAAGCAGATTTATTTTGTAGCTCCTGGGAGAAAAAGAGTACCACTGGCAAAGGGATTAAAAAGACAGTACTGACTTGAAGGGGAATACATTTTATATGCCGCATATCATTTGTGGTTATGTCTAAGTGAAGATGTCTAGGGCATAGTTCTGAAAGCTGAGTCAAGGAGCAGGTGTCAACCAGATTTGACAGTTATGCAATTGAGAAGAAGGAAAGAACGAAAGAAGAAAAGAAGGTAACCTGCAAACAAGGCATAGGTGCAGAAAGAGACGAGGCAGGGCAGGAAACTAAGAGCAGGTTAGCCACATGTAAGGCAAGAGAATAACTACAGCAAGGTGCATAAAATGATTACAGTCAGTGATTTGAGAGGCTAAGCTAAGGATCTCATGTACATGTAGAAATGTTTCAGAATGCATGTCATTAGGATGTATGCTAGCACGGTAGCAAGTATTATAACACTTTATCCCAAATCTCCTGAAGCTGGGGTCAAGAACTTTGTGTGCGTGTCGACCCCTCTCATGGCATTGCAATAAACTAATATGAAATTTGTGAACTAAGAAAAGAAAGTCAGCACTTATGGTTAGCCCGCCAACATTCTTTGAATTCTATCAACAGTTCAGAATAGAACGTAACAGGAAGAGATGGGCAGTGATGGATGCTGGGAGAACAGGAGGAAGGTAAAAGCTAACTTTGCTCATTTGCAAGTTCTGAACACTGAAGAACAAAACTCAGGACCACTTTCCATCTCTAGAATGAATATGCTTGCTTTTTTTTTTTCAATGAATTTAACAGAGTGTTTCAATTTTGAAAAGAGGTAGAAAATATACTTTCACTTTGCATTTTCTTCTTTGTATTTTTGTTAAAATGTGCCTTTTAATGAGGTGACTGAACAAATACGAATTTTAAAATGATATAGCCATTTTTCACTAAATTCTCATTTCTTGCAGCATAATGATTGTACATGTCAACTAGTCAGTTGTAGCTAATAAGTTCTAAATTGGTAAAATTATAGTACAAATTTTCTTGCTTGGGATAAAATAAATAAATTTGTCTTTTCCTCATCTTCTGCATTAGGTACATTTTTCTCTCATTTCTCATTGCACCCTTTTCTTATTGTAAACAATGGTAAAAATAATAGCTAATGTTAACAGTGTGGTTTGTAGCAAATTGTTTTTGAAAAGCTCTTAGTGTACTAACTTGTTGGAAACCTTAGTTTTGCAGATAACAGAAAATCTCAAAGATGATTAAATACAGGTCTGTCTTGATGTTACCATGCCACTCTATTTTGTCTCTGTTCAGTGAATTCAGCCCACAGTTGAGACCTGAAGCATGGCTTATGTTCAGCAAGGTGTAGCTAGTAATACAAATAATGCTGCTTATGAGGGGATCAGTTCAAGCTCATGGAAAAATCATGAACTGGCCAAATGAACTTGAGACATCAGCAAATTCCATTTCCTGTTCTGACTTGATTGAGGAACAGCATATTCACCATTGACAAGTATGGATACTAGCCACAAGGAGGAAAGTCAGGCAAGGCACATACAGTTTAGTTTCAGTCTAACGTATACAAAATTAACTGTGTTGCTCAGCACAGACAAACTACAGATATCTCTGTAGCAGAGAGTTCCTGTAAGAAGTACACTTGAGATTATCAGGCACACCAATGCTGGTTTTACACAGTTTTAATACTACTAAATAACCACTCACTTCAAAACAGCTTAAAAGATTTATTCTACTTGCATTTGATGTTCTTAACCAGTTCCTACTACAAACTCCTCATGCCCGTTTTTCTTTTTAAAATTAGAAAGTGGGGCCTGTTGTTCATATTCTTCAATCAGATGTGTATTCATCCCCTTCTATCACAACTACACTCCCTCCCATACTTCCTTCCTTTGCATCAGAATACATATACATCAAAACCTGGTGCTGACAGAATCAGACGCTTGATAAACACCACTGAGCCTGAAATAAAACGCAGGTGATAGCTGCTCCTATATGACCCCTTACATCTGGGATCTATCATTTCCCAGCTGTCAGTTACTGACTAAAGAAACAGAAATAATAACATGTAAATGGTGTCTTCTCAGACTTAATTAATTCACAGTGGCAAGTAAAATTTGTACGGTTAAAAGATCATTTTCCATTTATATAGAATTTTGCCTTTCGGTCACATTAGTGTTACCAAAACACAAACAAATGGGCTAGGTAAATGCAGTTTTGATTCTGCAGGATATTAAACTGCCAGGGAAATTCAATCCATTCTACAAAATATGCAGTGCCTATAATATGAGGTTTCTTTTTAATGATGAAAATAAGAGAAAAAAAGCCTTGAAATACCATATTCCACATTAGAGCCTTCTATGTATGTTAAAGTGCACACTGTTCCCAGTAGTTTTAAGGTTAACCTTACAATCTTGGTTTATAAATGAGAAAAATTAACTTCGAGAATATAAAATATCTTGTTCAAAACAATATAGTTGACAGGTAATATTATCGATATTGACCTAAGGTTTCTTGTTACACACACACACACACACACACACACACACACACACACACAGAGTCATTATTCATAGAGGAACCAATTTTCTTTCTGTAGTACTCATGTATATGGAGAATAGATAGAGAAGGAAAAGCTGCTGTTAGGTAGAAATAGAGAAAAGACACATGAAAAAGAATTGTGACCTTGAACAACAATATATTCATTTTCTATTTTCTGCCCTATTTAAGTACAAACCTAATCTCACTGGTGTCATGGGCAAAATTTAGTCTGAATGATTACAAAAATGTTTCTGCAGGGACTGAGTGGGACAGCTGCTTTAACTCTAAACTGTTTCCTGCTATTTCTATTTGGTGGCAGATATTAGAAAAGTTAAGTATACAGCAGTCACTGACTTCAAATTAAGTGGTAATGAATGCAGATTTCCATGAAGATTCCACGCGTTAGTAATTACACTTTTATTGCTATTCGAAATGGTGGAATAAACTCAGTCTCTACTGTCCCATACATGTAATTGATGAGTTAATTTGTCTTCAGCTCTCTTGCTGTTCTAATATTTCTCCATCGATGCCATGAAAATTAATAGGATGCAAAATGTATAAAATTATACCCACATTTAAAAAACCACAGTACAGTACTGGGGAGGCATAGTTATTTCTTCTGTGGATAGTACAGGGTCACCATCTTTTTTCCCCTTTCCCAGTGACATTTTCAGATTTGACATTCTGTGACATTTTCAGTTTAATATTGCTAATACCCTGGCTGCAGAATTAAAAGTACACCCCAAGGAAGAGTTGAATGCAGATGCATCAGAAGAGCCTTTTGTATGTCTTCTCTAACAAATGTTTGTATGTAAACAATATACACATTAAGGAACCAAAAGCACTTTCGATCCATTTCTGCACATGTTGCAGAGTCAGTTATAGGATCACGATTATGATTCATAATGAGAAGTTTGATATAGCAAGGACTCAGGTAAGATTGTACTAGAGTACTTTCTTGGAACCATATGATCAATGTGTACCAGTAGAGTGAAAGGTGCCTCACATACCGCAGGTGATGGTCTTCTCCCAGCTAAAGCTAACTGAACAGAAGTCTCTACAGTTATAATGAAGGAGCCCCAGGAATCTCCACACAATGTATGCCTAACTGATGAATAAGCCACAATGTTAATTGAATGTTGATGCTCGCTGACATTTATACAGGGTTCTGTCTGATGAATAAAAGGTTAGATTCATTTTTTAAATATACTTGAAAAGCTTGGTCTGACTGTGGCTTAGCAATACCTGTGGACCCCTCTTGCATTTAAGACTGCTTCTGATATCTTCCATATCCATACTACCTCATTCCCTCTATAAGCAGTAAAGGTTTTCACCAAGAAGATTATATCCTTACCAGATTCAGTTATTAATATCAAATAAAGAAAATTCAGGCAATGTTGAATTGTTAACGCATTCTGTTTATATATTTTAAAATCCATTGAAGTATTCCCTCACAATTGCTTGATTTTTCCCAATTTCCACAAACATTAAACCATAACCAGAAGAACTGAGCTTCTCCTCAAGCTCTAAAGAAAGATACTTATATAAATAATAGTTGTGTTTGAAATGTAACCAAAGAATGCCAGGTGACCCCCAAAAGAGAAAAGCATATATCTACCTCATCAAGCCAAATGTAGCGCAATGCCTAGTAATGAGAAATCATTCCTAATCTATGTTGATGTTTACATCATTGTCTTTGTCTTGCTTCAGTATTCTCCTTTAGCATCACTCTTCATCCTTGTGCAATAACGTCCTCTCAGACAGAGTAAACATACACCAAATGCAAAGCACCGTGCCCCAGAACATGGAGAGATCAAAATGTTACACAAAGATTTTGGTCTGGCAGAAACACAGGCTTCTGTGCAATTCATTCTGTTGAGATTTCAGATTATGAAAGTCATACAAACAAAGCAGTGACCTTTCAGCTTATAAGATGCTGTGCTCTACTGGTCATAATGTTGCAGCCTTGATTTACAGAGAGAAGCTGTAAGGGTGAGGAGCAGAATGTGTGGCAGCTTGCCAGTGTTGGGAGCTTCCCCTTTGCCTGTTTTAGTAGTGATGTCAGGCAGGACTCACACAGTCCTTGTTCTTTGATGAATACTTCTTGTTTGTTTTGTGCTTTTATATCTAATGACTATAGTGTGTATTTACCAAAAACAAACTGCCTGAGCAGCTCCTACTTTTAAACATTGATTTTACCAAATATTCAAATGAAAATGACAACTCATTTATTTTCCCACCAGGATTGGACTTCTTTTAAAATTTTTATTTTATATTTTACTTAGTCACTTTACAACCTGCTACTGCACCCTGTCTCTGTCACTCCCTCCCACAATCCTTTCACCATATTCCCTCCCTTTCTTCTCTTAGCTCTTGGGGGCTCTCCTGGGTATCCCCCCAAATCTGGCACTTCAATTCTCTGTGACAAGAACTGAGCACTTCCTCTCCCACTAAGTCCAGACAAGGCAGCTCAGCTAGAAGAACATATTCCACTTACAGGCAACAGCTTTTGGGATAGCCCCTTCTCCAGTTCAAGATCCACATGAAAACCAAACTGAACATCTGATGCTACATATGAGCAGGGAGGCACAGGTACAGCCCATGTATATTCTTTGGTTGATGTTTCAGACTATGAATAACCCCAAGGATCCAGGTTAGTTACCTCTGTTGGTCTTCCTCTGTAGTTCTTATCCCCTTCATGGCCTGTAATCCTTTCTCCTATTTTTTCATAAGAGTCCCCAAGCTCCATCCACTATTTACCTGTGGATGTCTACCATCTGTCTGAGTCAGCTGCTGGGTAGAGCCTCTCATAAGACAGCTGTGCTCCTCTCTGCAAGCATAACAGAGTATCATCAGTAGTGCCAGTGATTGGTGCTGGCCCATGGGATAAGTCTCAAGTTGGGTGGGTCATTGGTTGGCCATTCTCTCAGTGTCAGCTTCCTCCCTATGCCTGCATTACTTGTAGTCAGGATAAATTTTGGATTGAAAGTTTTGTGGGTGGGTTGATGTCTCTATCATTCCACTGGGGCTACATAAGGTGGCCTTTCCACTTCCATATTCCCAATGATGTGAGTTACAGCTAAGGTCACCCCCATTGATTCTTGGAAGCCTCCTTTATCTCAGATCTCTGTCTTATCCTGAAGATGTCTCCCACCTTCTCATCCCCATTAGATGCAAATTTCCATTCAGTTTCATGACCATCTAACCATTGCTCCAGTCCTTCCCCACACCTGGTCCTGAATACCCCATTCCCCTCCCCATACCTCTCCCTCCAAGTTCTCTCCCTCCATCAGCCTCTTAGGACTCTTTATTACCCCTTCTATGTGAAATTCAAGTATCTACCCTTGGGCCTTCCTTCTTGTTTAGCTTATTTGGGTCAGTGAAATGTAGCATGGTACTTGTATTTAATGACTAATATCCACTTATATGTGAGTACATACCGTGCATTTTCTTTGGGAACTGGGTTACCTCACTCAGGATGATATTCTCAAGTTCCATTCATTTGGCTCCAAAATTCATGATATCTTTGATTTTATAGTATTCTATTTTGTAGATGCCTAAAATTTTCTTTATCCATTCTTTACTTGAGGAGCATATAGGTTGTTTTTAGTTTCTGGCTATAACAAATAAAGCTGCTGTGAACATAGTTGAACAAGTGCCTTTACGGGATGTTACAGCATCTTTTGGGTATATGTCCAGGAGTTGTGTAGCTGGGTCTTGATGTAGAACTATACCCAGTTTTCTCAGAAATAGCCAAATTGTTTTCCAAAGTGGTTATATAATTTTGCACTCCCATCATCAATGAAATGTTCTTCATGTTCTACATCGTTGCCAACACATACTATCTCTTGAGTTTTCTATCTTACTTAGTTTGATAGATATAAAATGAAATGTCAGAGGTGATTTGCATTTCCCTAATGACTAACAAATTTGAACATTTCTGTAAGTGCTTCTCAGCCATTGGAGATTCCTTTGTTGAGAATCTCTGTTTACCTCTGTACCTCATTTTTAATTGGGTTATTTGGGTTGTTTGTGTCTACCTTCTTGAATTCTTTGTAAATTTTGAATATTAATCCTCAGTCAGATGTAGGGCTACTGAAGATCCTTTCCCAGTCTGTAGGCTGCCATTTTGCCATAATGACAATGTCCTTTGCCTTACTGAATATTTGCAATTTCCTGAGGTCACTTCTGTCAATTTTTGATCTTAGAGCCTGAATCATTGGTGCTCTGTTCAGGAAATTGTCTCCTGTACCAATGCATTTAATGATATTTTCACTTTCTTGTCTATGGGATTTAGTGCATCCAGATTTATGCTGAGGCCCTTGATCCACTTGGACTTCAGTTTTGTGCAGGATGATAAATATGGATCCATTTTCATTCTACATTGTATCCAGTTAGAACACCATTTGTTAAAATGCTTTCTTTTTTCCATTGTACAGTTTTGTCTTCCTTATTAAAAAAATCATGTGTCCATAAGTCTGTGGGTATATTTCTGGGTCTTCCATTCGATTGAACTTATTAACATGTCAGTTTCTGTACCAACAGCATGCAGTTTTTTGTTTTCATTTTTGTTTGTTTGTTTGTTTGTTTTTATGACTATTGCTCTGTAGGACAGCTTCAGGTTAGGGATGGTGATTCCTACTAAAGTTCTTTTATTGTTCAGGATTGTTTGGACTATCCTGTTTTTTTTTCCTTGTGAAGTTGATAATTGCTCTTTCAAGGTCTAAAAAATTTGTGTTGGAGTTTTGATAGAGATTGCATTGAATCTGTCGATAGCTTTTGATAAGATGGTCATTTTCACTATGTTAATCCTGCCTCTCTATGAGCATGGGAGATCTTTCCATCATCTGATATATTTGAAAATTTCTTTCTTCAGGGCCTTGAAGTTCTTGTCATATAGATCTTTCATTTGCCTCATTACAGTTACACTAAAATATTTTATACTATTCGTGGCTATTATAAAGAGTATTTTTCCCTAATTTCTTTCTTTGCCCATTTATAACTTTTATAAAGGAGGACTACTGATTTTTTTAAATTAATTTTGTATTCAGTCACTTTGCTGAAGCAGATTATCAACAATAGGAGATCTCTGGTAGAATTTTGAGGTCACGTATATATGCTATCATATCTGAGAGTAGTGATATCTTGTCATCTTCCTTTGCAACTTGTATCCCCTTTATTTCCTTTAGTTGTCTTATGGCTAAAACTATATTGAATAGATAAACAAAGAATGGGATGCCTTGTCCTGTCACTGATTTTAGTATAATTGCTTTGTTTCTCTCTATTAGTTTAATGTTGGCTATTGTTTTACTCTATGTTGCTTTGGTTATCTTTAAGTATGTACTCTCTATCCCTAATTTCTCTAATACCTTTAACACAAAGAGGTGGTGAATTTTATCAAAGGCTTTTCAGCATCTAATGAGATAATCATGTGATTTTCTTCTATCATTTTGTTTATTTCATGGATTAAATTGATGAATATCATACATTGGACCATCCCTGTATCCCTGAGATGAAGCCTACTTGATGTAGGTGGATGATGTCTTTGATGTGTTTCTGGATTGAGTTTGTTAGTATTTGTTTGAGGATTTTTGCATCAATGTTCATAAGAGATATCAACCTGAAGTTCTCTTTTTTGTTGAATACTCATGTGGTTTAGGTGTCGTGGTGACTGTGGATTCATAGAATGAATTTGGCTGGCACTCTTCCTTCTGTTTCAATTTTTCTGGAATAGTTTGAGGAGTAGTGAAAGTCTGGTAGAATTCTGCACTATAACCACCTGTCCATGGACTATTTCTTCTTCTTCTTCTTCTTCTTTTTTTTTTTGTTTGGAGACTTTTAGTGACTGCTTCTATTTCTTTAGGGGGTTATAGTGGTGTTTAAATAGTTTACCTGATCTCAATTTAACTTTGGTTACCTGTCTAGAAAAATCATCTATTTTATTAAGATTTTCCATTTTTCTGGAGTATAGGCTTGGGAAGTAAGGTCTAGTGACTCTTTCAATTTCCTCCTTGTATGTTGTTATATCTCCCTTTTCATTTCTGATTTGGTTTATTTGGCTATTGTCTCTCTGTCTATTGGTTGGTTTGGCGAAAGTTTTGTCTATCTTGTTGACTTTTCTTAAAAAAAAAAACAAAAACAAAAACAAAAACAGCTTTTGGTCAGGCAGTGGTGGCTCATGCCTTTAATCTCAGCACTTGGAAGGCAGAGACAGGCAGATTTCTGAGTTTGAGGCCAGCCTGGTCTATAGAGTGAGTTCCAGGACAGCCAAGGCTACACAGAGAAACTCTGTCTTGAAAAACAAAAAACAAACAAACAAAAAACAAACAAAAAACAAACCAACAAACAAACTAAAATCCAAACCAAACAGCTTTTGTTGATCATTTTTTTTGTTCTCTTCGTTTCTTACTGATTGCCTTCAGTGCTGATTTTGATGATTTCCTACCTTCTACTCTTCTTTGGTGTGCTTTTGTCTTCTTCTTCTTCTTCTTCTTCTTCTTCTTCTTCTTCTTCTTCTTC
>JADRCD010235137.1:19069-37118 GCA_019843815.1 Montemys delectorum
TCTTGCTGTCTGATCTTACTGACCTTGATGTGGCCCTCACCTGCCTACGTGACTTTTGTCACCTGCCCTGTTTCCTGTATACTATATATAAGCCTGGTTTTCACTTGTGTACAGACATACTCATACATTCAGATTAGAGAGAGCATTCAAGCTTCGAACCTCATGCAGTCCGCAGCCACCCCGCCCCCTCCCACCCCACCCCCCGCCAGAGCGTTTGGGCCCAGGGGGTGAGTGCCTGTCCAGAAGAGGTGGCTGCTTTAGAGCCAGTGTGTTTCAGGTGGCCTCAGAGGTACCTCGACTGCTGAGCTGCCAGATTTTTCATTTCTCTTTTGCAATGACTGTAAAAGTCTGATGCCATTTTTGAGAAATACATTCAGATCTTGCACTTCCATGTGTTGTGTCTGCCATCATTTCTTCACCTATACCTTGTTGACCTGACTAGGACCATGTTTCCCCATGGGTTGAGGGAGGCCCAGACTGGCCGGCCTGTGGTAAGAAAGGACAAGACATGAATATGGGAAGCACACAAAGAGAGAGAGAACATGAAGCTCTTATTTGAATTGGCTTTACCATACTCATCTCCTTTGTAATATGAAAGGCTCCAGAGGTTATCAGACATCACAATATCACTGCCCATGTGAAGTTAGCTTTATTTCTAAGACAGTCAATTGAGTCTAATTCAGGAATTAAACAAACAAACAAACCAACAACAATGATGCTTTCTCTATTTGACAAAAGATAGCAATGGAAAATTACAATGTTTCTTAAATAAAAATAAACATAAAAAAAACAGAAAGCATGTTTCTCTTTGCCCATATTCAGTGTAATATGATAGGCAGACAGCCTTGTGGAAGCATGTGTGTTAGAATGTTAGAAATCATTTTAGATGAAGTGGAATGATGCGTGACTTAAATTACAAACCCCCAGGTTCGCAGTGCTTTCTGAAACAATAGGAGGGTGAAGTCAAGTTAAGAATGCCTTCATTAGTTTAACAACCAGAAATATGTTCCATTCTCCCAGGCAAACCTATGGAGGGTTAAGCTGATTTGCTGTGTTGAGCAGACAGAGGGCTCCTCACCCACAGCATCTGCTGGGGACTTGGGAAAACTATTTTCTCTTAATAGATTCCATTTTCCATTTTTACTTCTTATGGTGTGCAAACTCTCAAAGAAATGATGCATTGCATGGAAATTCAGCCACAGCTGAGAGTGCAAATAAGGAAAGAAAAACAAAATCATAAAAGACATTAAAAGGTACATTTCAGAGCAAGTTTACTCAGTATCTCAGGCAATGGAGCATTCATGTTTTCAATTTTAAGAGACAGTTAGAAAAATATGAAAACAAACTGCTTCTGAGGGGAAAGATACCCTTCATATGCCTGAGAAAAGTTGGTTATTTTTAAACTTTTCCCCTTGAGAAAGAGGTAAGTTATGTTGGTATGGATTTTAGTTTTCTCCCAAGGGTCAGCATGCTGATACTTTCTGTGTGGGAGGTAAATGTTTGCTGAACTATTTGTGGAAGATAGGGCACGTGGCTGATGCTGCAGGAAGCAGATGGAACATCCCAGTTCCACAGCTGAGAGGTAGGAAAATTTTGTCCTTCAACCCATCCACAAGTTAGTTTTTTGGTTTGGGAATCAAATGAATTCTTAGAATCAGAACATGCTTCTGGAAATTGCATGTCCATGAACTTCACATGTGTGCTCTGTACAATTATAGCTTGTTATTCTAGGGAACACCAAACACAGAAGTTCCTTTTATATCTAGGAACTGATTTTATATGTAGGAATTGATAAATTTTCCCAGCATGGCAACATTTCCTCTACAAAACCAATGAATGTACTGTGATTTGAAATTCATTGATATTACAAAAATCTTCTACTGCAAATGGAGGATTGTAACTAGCTCCTCAAATCTTTGGTCACAGTCTTACAAATACACAAGTGACTTTACTAACCAAAACCTCTTTGGTGACAGACCTTTATGTCACCCACTGTAAAGAAGGAACCTGATTTTGCTTATAATAATCCTGAGCATCTGGAAATATGAGGCCAGACAATCAGCTTTTAAACTTTCTTAAAAGTTCATTTTCTAAATGAGTAAGTTCCAAACACAGCAAAGGCGATACACAGCAAGCCAATAGCCAGTATCAAATGGAGAGAAACTTAAAGCATTTTCCACTAAAATCAGGAACAAGACAAGGCTGTCCACACTCACCATATCTCTTCAATACAATAATTAAAGTTCTAGCATGAGTCATAAAAAAGTAAACAAGTTCGAGCGAACATAAATTGGAAATGAAGAAGTCAAGATATCACTGTTTCCAGATTATGTGACGGTATATATAAGTGACCCCAAAAATTCTATGAGAAAACTCCTACAGCCAATAAACACATTAAGCAAAGTGGTGAGATAAAAAAATTAACTTAAAGAAATCAGTAGCCATCCTCTACATAAGCAATAAACTCTCTGAGAAAGAAGATAGGGAAACAGTACCCTTCACAATAGCTACAAATAACATAAAATACCTTGGTATAACTCTAACCAAGCAAATGAAAAACCTGTATGAAAAGAACTTCAAGTCTCTGAAGAAACAAGTTGAGGAAGATATCTGAAGAAAATGGAAAGACCTCCCTTATTCATGAATTAGTAGGAGGGAGACCCTATAGGAGGACTAACATTCTCAACTAAGCTAGACTCCCCAAAATCTCTCAGGCACTGAGCCAATACCCAGGCAGCATACACTAGCTAATACAAGACCCTGACACATATAGATACAACAGAGGACTGCCTTATCTAGCCACAGTGAGAGAGACATGAGACCCCAGAGTTTGGGAAGGACTTATGGAATGGGAAGTGTAGACATTCTCTTGGAGACTGGGGAGGAAGAATATGGAAGAGCTGACCTAAAGGGGGATAATGACAGAACTATAAAAATGATTAAAGATTACTTTAAAAATTAGAAAAAGAAAAAAGAGAAAAAAGAAAATGGTCACCTTATCAAAATCACCAAAAGAACAATTCTCAACTTCACATGAAAAACAAAAATCCCAGGATAACTAAAACAATTCTGAACAATAAAAGAACATCTGGAGTATCACTATCCCTGACTTCAAGCTGTACTGAAGAGAAATAGTAAAAATTGCATGGTATTGGTATAGAAACAGACAGGTGGCTAAATGCAATCAACTCAAAGACCCAGAAATAATTCCACAAACCTACAGACACTTGATTTTTTACAAAGAATCCAAAAATATACAATGAAAAGGGGAGAGATTTTCAAAAAATATTCAACCAAAATTCTCAACACTGATGTCTGCATGTAGAAAATTCAAATAGATCCATATTTATCACCCTACACAAAACTCAAGTCCAAATAGATCAAAGACCTCAAAGTAAAACCAGATACACAAAATCTAATAGCACTGAAAGTAGGGAATAACCTTGAACTTGTCTGTATAGGAGACAGACAGAACACCAATGGCTCAGGCACTAAGCTCAAGACTTAATTAATGGGACCTCATGACTGAAAATTTTCTGTAAACTAAAAGACACCAACATTAAGATAAAACAACAGTCTACAGATTGGGAAGAGATCTTCATTAACCCTAAATCTGACAGAGGGCTAATACCTAAAATATATGAAGACCTCTTAGATACCAACAACCTAAATAACCCAATTGAATAGTTAGAGGAGGATTGCCTTATCTGGCATCACTGGGAGGGGAGCCCCTTGGTCCAGGGAATGCTTGATGACCCAAGATAGGGGAATGCTAGGAAAGTGAGGCAGTAGTGGGTGAGCACCCTCACAGAGGCTGGGGAGGAGGAGGAAGAAAGGGAAGAGAATAGGGGGATTGAGGAGGGGAAACTTTGAAGGAGGATAACATTTGAAATGTAAATAAATAAAATAACCAATTAAAAATGAAAAAAACATTATACAGAGTTAAACAGAGAATTTGCAACAGGGGAATCTTGTAAAAAACAGAGTAAAGAAGCACCTAAAGAAATGATCAGCATCCTTAGCCAACAATAAAATGCACTCCAAAATGACTGAGATTTCATGTTACACCCATCAAAATTGCTAAGATCATCAAAACTTCAAAGGACAGATCATGCTGGCAAGGTCGTGGAGGAAAGCAATCACTCCTACACTGCTAGTACGAGTGAAAACTTATACAACCACTCTGGAAATCAAGTTTGTGTTTTCTAAGATTAGGAATAGTCTCACCTCAAGACCCAGTTATACCACTCCAGGCCCTAAAAGATGCTATAACATTCCACAAGGACACTGGCTCAAATATGTTTATAGCTACTTTATTCATAATACTCAGAAACAGGAAACACCCTAGACTTTCTCAACTGAAACAGAAATCTGGTATGTCTACACAATGGAATATTGCTAAGCCATTAAAAACAAGTACATCATAAATTTCACAAGTAAATGGATGAAACTATAAAATATTATTCTGAGTGAGGTAACCCAGTCCCAAAAGGACATGCATAGCATGCATTCATTTATAAGTGAATACTAGCAATAAAGTACAGGATATTCACACTATAATCAACAGACCCAAAGAAGCCAAATAACAAGGGTCCAAGGAAGGATGATTGAACCTTTCTCAGAAGCAAAGAGAGAGAGAGAGAGAGACAGAGAGACAGAGAGACAGAGAGACAGAGAGACAGAGACAGACAGAGAGAGAGAGAGAGAGAGAGAGAGAGAGAGAGAGAGAGATTGTAGATTAATGGAAGAAGGGCATTGGGCAGTAGAGGAGATGGAAGGGAAGTAGGACATGAGGGGGACATCATATGTAGGACAAGTAGGGGAAAGAGAAGGCAGATCAGTCAGGGGTTGTAGGGGGCAATCTCTAGGACATTGCTAGAGATCTGAGATAGAGAGAGGTCCTAGAGGATCCATGCGGAAAACTGTAGCTGAGACTCCTAGCAGTGGGGGATATAGGTCTTGAAATGGCCACTTCCTATAGCCAGCCAGGACTCCCAGTAGAAGGGAGCAACCTACCTACAAAACATTTGACTCCAAATGTGTCCTGCCTACAATGTGCAGGGAAAAAATAGATGCTGTGTTGTGCTTGTAGATAGGAACCTAGCATAACTATTCTATGAGAGGCACTACCCTGTCCCCAATGGAAAGAGATGCAGAGACTCACACTGGAGTCTCTGGGGTATCTTATGGAAGAGTTGGGAAGACTTGGGGACCAGAAGAGAACAGGAAATCCACAAGACCAACAGGGTAAACTAAGCTGGACCCTTTAGGGCTCCCAGAGACTGAATCACTAACCACAGAGCAAGCTGGAGCTGGACCTAGCCCCATCCACCTGCACATATGTAGCAGAAAAGCAGCTCGGTATTCATGCAGCAACCCCAACAAGTGGAGCAGGAGCTGTCCCTGAGCCTGTTGCCTGTCTTCCTGTGTAATCCAACCCCTAAATGGATTGTCATGTGTGGCTTCATTGAAAGAGGATACACTAAGTCTCACAGGGTCTTGATGTGTGTGTGCGTGGGGGGGGGGGGTGACACCCACAGGGAAGGCTTCCCTTTCTCTTTTGAAGGTGGAATAGGGGGAGGACTTGTATGAAAGTGTACAAGGAAGAGAGAAAAGGCTGAAATGGAGTTGTAAAGTGAATAAGTAATTGAATTTAATTTTAAAGAAACTGAATCATTTATATGAATAATTAGTAATATAATTTGAGCACATTTAAGCAATTTGTGTACATACTTAGATAAAGTGGTTTGATATGGTATGCATTTGTTCCATATGTGAACCAAATGTATTCAGTAATAGCATTCATTTAAAATGATAGCTGATGCCCCTGGAATTTTATTATGTGGAAGAAACTGTATCAAGTGCTTCCTAGATATCACTTCAGCACATGTGTATAGGAGCCCAAGAAAACCATATCAATTAAAAAGTGGACTTTTCCAAGATCAAATGACACTAGATCTGGGATTGGAACCTATATTAATTTAATTCTAGAGTGGGTGTTTATCAACTAGATTTGATACGAATAACTAAGAGAATAAAGCCTTTCAGGGCAGCAACTTTCTCTGCCATTGGAATACCTATACTTTTTGCTGAGAAATAAAGGAAAAAAAACAGTTGAGTAAATTTAACCCTCTGTTCTTCATACAATCAAAAATCACTGAGGGTATCCTCTGCTCTTGAAGAAGAAGATGGGGACATTTCTTGTGTAAGCATGCAGTTACCTGTGATGAACAACTATTGCTTTGAAAAAAAGACATTGAACACTTTCTTTTTGGCCCAGCAGCAAGAATAAATGCAAAAATTGAGAGATGGTTCATGAAATATCAATGGAAAATCTGCCTCTCTGTAATGATCATCATATTAAAACATGTATCATATTCAACACCCAAATCAATATCATGTGTTGAAAATCATTACTATAGTAAGAGCAGTGACGATGAAAGATGGATGTAAGGGTAGGTGCATGTTGGGTTTGACTTCTTCAGCTTGGCTAAATAGCAACTCTTGAGCTTTGCCTGTGTTACATAAGTATTCTATTAGTGATATGTGGTCCCAGAGAAGCACATTCTACCTCTATCATCTATTCTTAAAAATATAAAATTCAAATTGATACTATAACTTCTTTAATTTAAATTTAGATTTTAAAGCATGACATGAAAGTCTTGGGCAAGGATGGTCCTGGCTAGGTACAAAGAATCATATAAGTCACTATAACAAAGAGCTTCATCCCCCAAGGAAAACAGTGAACTACAGCCACACGGCATTAAAATTTAAGATATCCATTTGTAAAGTTTCCCCTAATCATAAAAATTTTCAAATTAAAATGTGTATTTGCCATTCTTGTAGACATCAAGTTCTCTACTCAAGAGACTTGAGTACTTCTATTAAGGTAATTGGAAGTCAAACTAGGCTTATATAGTGATCTGTGCTTTCCCCCCTAACATGCTATGGGGAAAACAATTTTTATACTGCTGTTGTTTCTTAAAAGGGAAACAAGGAATTAAAAATAATATCTACCTAGAGGGCTTACTCAGAGTTCATTAGAACTAAGAGATTACCATTCCAAATATACTTTGCAACTAGAACCAGGTAGAACAATGCCCTGTAAAAAGGAGTAGTGTATATGTCAGTGAGAAGGTCTAGCCTACAAGAACCATGACTGGTTTCCTGAGTCATCTTCTGACTCATCTGAGAAAACACACGGTGGCATTGAATCTTTTTATAATCAGTTGCATGCAGAGGGATGTATTTACAAATAAAGGTTGAGACACATCATAGGGTGTTTTCCATGGTCCAGTCAACTTTGGCACAATATGTCTCCTCTCAGTCCCTGGGAATGAAATGGCTGGGAGAGAATGAAACATGTGACATGAAGACAGGCAAACACAGCCACCAGGACCCAATTGTTTCAGCCAGAGTATCTAGCTGTTAGTCTCTTGGGATCACTAGAATCTGGAAAGCAACACAATTGGTAGGGCAGCAGAAGAATCCCAAGGAAGAGTACTAAATGATGGTTAACACAGGGAAAAGAATTTTATGGAGATTCATTGTTACAAGGAAGAACTGTTTGCCAGCAACTTTCAGAATTAGATGTTGCCTAGTTTAAGAGACCCATGTTTTCTTTTCCAGTTCCTCCAGCAGATGTAATTGGGTCTGTGTCTGGCATAGATGTCAAATCAGGCTCTTGTAATATTTGTGGATCTGGAAGTAGGCTTTGTAGGAGTTTCTAAATTGGATCCAGCAATCACCATCTGTTTTATTCAATGTGTCTTAAGAAACTCCATCCATTCGCCTAAAAACTTCATGAATTGATCATTTTTAGTAGCTGAGTAATACTCCGTTGTGTAAATGTACAAGGGAACCATGGCTCCAGCCACATATGAAGCAGAGGCTGGCCTTGTGGGACATCAATGAGAGGAGAAGCCCTTGGTTTCATGAAGGCTTGATTCCCCGGTGTAGAATGCTGGGACAGGGAGGCAGGAGTAGATGTGTTAGTGAGCAGAGAGACAGGGGATGGGATAGGGGGACTTTCAAAGGGGATAAAATTTGCAATGTAATAAAAGAAAACATCTAATAAAAAAAGAAACATCCAAACTTATATTTTTCTACAAAATCATATTTTCTTCCATCAGATATGTGCTTGTGAAGGCATCTATGTCATGCAGAGAAAGTGTCTTGGAAGCATACCCACTAAGCCTGACCTGTGTTTACTGTCTGAAGTTGTCCTATGGGTTTGATCTGTGTTTTGAACAAAATGAGAACCCTTGCACATTTCTTAGGAGTTCCTCTGTTAAAATGCTACAATGTGTTACATATCTGTACAATTAGCGATATTTGATTTTTTACAAAATCCTCACCAAATGATGCTAACTGGTCTAGTGGGATATTTACATGTAAAAGAATGCAAATAGATCCATATCTATCACCCATCAAAAAACTCAAGTCTAAGTGGGTCAAAGGCCTCAAAGTAAAGTTGTATATAGTAAATCTATTAGAATACAAAGTGGAGAATAGCTTTGAATGAATTGGTACAGGAGACAACTATCTGAACAGAACACTAATGGTTTAGGCTCTAAGATAAACATTGATAAAAGTGGCCTCATGAAACTGCAAATATTCTGTATGGCAAAGTACAATGTCAATAGGACAAAATGGCAGCCTCCAGATTGGGAAAGTATCTCACCAACCCTACATCATATAGAGGGTTCATATCCAAAAATGTAAAAAGAACGCAGGAAGATAGAAATCAACAACCCAAATAACTGAATTAAAAAGTGAGTATGGAGAAAAATAGAGAATTCTTTACATAGGAATCTCAAATGACCAAGAAATACTTAAAAGAAATATTCCAAGCCTGACTTGACAGAAAGATGTGTGCATACTGGTTGGGAAGTTAAAACATGTATGTTAGGCAAGGCAAGTTTCCCACCACAGTTGAATACTCCAAGCAATAAGAATAGGTTAAATATACAACCAAGACATGTTCCTAAGGAAATTCCCCATCCCTAAATCCTGATTGATGGAATAACTTAACACAGATGTTTATGGACTACAAGCTCTGTGGGATTCTAATGGGGGTCTCAGTTCAGCTTGTTAGTCTGTACTGTGTCCCTGATTGATCAGTCTTGGAGTGTGCATTCAATAAACCAGCCCAGTTTGACTGAGATCAGTGTCTGAGTGGCTTGTGCAGATTCCCAGATGCCAAACTTTACCCCTTTAATTAACAATAATAAAATATAAGTTTAAAATTAATATTTTAATATATTAATTCATAGAAACCATCTTCAAGATATAGAAAGGAATACTAGGACATAGAGGTAGCAGTTTGGAAGACCAACATTTATCGATCCACTGGAGATTTAAGGTTTGTGATAGTACACGCCTTTATTTCTTTAAGATATGGATCAACTGTTAACAGTACTGACTGCTCTCTCCAGAGGTCCTTAGTTCAAATCCCAGCAACCACATGGTGGATCACAACCATTTGTAATGAGAGCCGATGCCCTCTTCTGGTGTGTCTGAATACAACTACAGTATGCTTATATATAATAAATAAATCAATCTTTTTTAAAAATGCAAATAATGGACAATTATAGGTAAAAGAGCTTTAAGACTCAATTTTTTACTTATCTTAAAAATAGAAATAATGGGCTACTAAAGATAAAATAATGGTGCACATGAAACATTTGATATAATACCTGAAAAATAGAAATTATTCTAAATATTGTTATTCTTAATAAAAATTATTATTAATGAAATGCATTAATCATAAAAATGATGAAATGATGAAAGCATTAATCATAAAAAAGAATGCAAATCATGCTTTGGCCATCAAAATGACTCAGCAGAGAAACGACTGCCATCAAGTTTGACAACTTGATTTTGTACCATAAACCACATGGTAGAGAAAAAGGGGTTAGACTTTAATCTCCATATGATTGTCCAATCCTTCCTTTCAAACATACAATAAATAGATATAATAAAAATAAATAATAAACCAACCTTTTCAATGCATGCTTTAGAGTGCTATGTAATACCAAATTTGTGAAAATTAAGAAGTTGGTATATATATATATATATATATATATATATATATATATATATATATATTTCATGAAAGTAGTATTCTGTCCAGGATAATAAATCAAACAAATACCATGATATTGGATCAGGTGTAGTCTGTGAAGTCTGAAATCAACTTTGCACATTTTGGAAGGTGATTAAGCAATCCATTCACATAGGTATAGCATAGGAAATATATTGGTGTAGAATAACAAATAAGTTGTGGCAGGCGAGGCAGTGTGGAGGGAGCATGAAAAGAAGTTGTTCAAAATAAAGTTAAGGTTAATAAAAACTGATATCCTTTATCAACATAGGTGACTATATTTGAACAAATGTCCTTCAACAGAGGAATGGACACAAAAAATGTGGTAGATTTATACAATGGGTTACTATTCTGCTATTAAAAACAATGAATTCATGAAATTTTTAAGAAAATGTCATCCTGAGTGAGGTAACCCAGTCACAAAAGAACATACATGGTATACACTCGCTGATAAGTGGATATTAGCCCAAAATCTTGGAATACCCAAGATACAGTTCACAGACCATATGAAGCTCAAGAAGAAGAAAGACCAAAGTGTGGATGCTTCAGTCCTTCTTAGATGGGGAACAAAATACTCACAGGAGGTGGAGGGTGGGAGGGACTTGGGAGGAAAAAAGGAGGGGGAGTAGAAAAGGGGGCAGGATCAGGTATTGGAAGAGATGGAGATGATATAAAGAAAGTCAGGAATTTGAACAGAGGTGTATAGCAATTGGGGATGGGGAACTCGGGATAGCTGCCAGCAAGTTCCAGATGCCAGGAAGGCAAGAGGCTTCCAGGATCCAATGGGAATGAGTGTAGCTGAAATGCTGAACAAAGGGGAGGGAGAACTGTAGAGACCATATCCAGAGGTTAGGCATGGTCTCTTGTTGGGGATGTTGGGGATGGGACCACCCACTCATCTCCAAAATTGTAACCCAGAATTGCTCCTGTTTAAAGGAAATACAGGGACAAAGTGTGGAGCAGAGACTGAAGGAAAGACCATCTAGAGACTGCCTCACCTGGGGATCCATCCAATATACAATCATCAAACACAGACACTATTGTGGATGCCAAGAAATACATGCTGACAGGAAACCTAATATAGCTGTCTCCTGAGAGACTCTGCCAGAGCCTGACAAATACAGAGGCAGATGCTTGCAGCCAACCAATGGACTGAGTATAGGGAGCCCCAATGGAGGAGTTAGAGAAAGGACTGAAGGAGCTGAAGCGTTTTGCAATCCCATAGGAAGAACAACAATATCGACCAACCAGACCCCGCCCCCAGAACTCCCATGGACTAAACCACCAAGTAAAGAGTACACATAGAGAGTCATGGCTCCAGCCGCATATTTAGCAGAGGATAGTCTTGTGGGTCATCAATGAGAGGAGAGGCCCTTGGTTCTGTAAAGGCTCGATGCCCCAATGTGTGGAATGCCAGATCTGTGAGGTGGGAGTGGGTAGGTGGGTGAGGGAGCAACACCCTCATAGAAACAGAGGGAGGGAAATGGGATAGGGAGTCACCAGAGGAGAAACTAGGAAAGGAGATAACATTTGAAATGCAAATAAATAAAATATCCAATAAAAATATATAATAGGCCTAAGGTCCTTTAATATATTGATACATCGCTGATATTAACTCTTGTTCACTGATACATAATATGTTATAGCTTATATGCTGTAATTAGCCAGTTTTCAAGTTTTCATTTCTTTGACAGTTGGGGCCTCTCCAAAGAGTTAATAGAAAATTCTTTAATTAAAACAAAACTTGAAAAAATATATTGAGTTCACCTTTATCAAACAGGTGCAAAATGGTTATATTAGAAAACAACAATAAAAATAATACAATCTATTTCAAAGAGTACCAAAAAGGACTTTCATGCTCATCCCACGCATACTTTCTAACAATGTCTGTGAGTATTATCATTCTGCTTCTTCAGCAGTGTCCACTAATGACAGTATGATTTATATGGGAATTATATTTGATTCTGATACCTCGTTTCCTAGGAAAAAATATATTTCACTTGATAACTAGGCTTGATTTTGGTAAATATGGGCATAAACAGTAAATGTACAAATGAATGTATGGAATAAGACTGCAGTAGTGTGAAAATTACTTATTTGGCAATTAATGACTATTCTTATTGATGCCTTAGGCACCGGAAAAACTGATGGGAACAAATTGAGGCAATTTATTTAGAAAATATAGAAATGTGCACATGTATGGCATTTGTTAGCTATTAATTTCTGCAGTAAACTCTCAATATAATTCAAAATAATGAAGTAGATAAAATTTATAAACTGAAAACATAGGAATAAAACAAAGTTTCACGTAAAAGGTATTTGACATAAATTCAAAATCTGGAAGTTGACATATGTGGTGAGCTTCGATTTGTTAGACAAAGAAGAATCCTGTGTATTATGATAAAACTTCGAAGTTGGATAGAGGTGGCAGAACTTGGAGAGTGGGAATTACAAGCATAAATTAAAATGTGTAATAATACTTCATGAGTGAGAACGTAGATGGAGAGATAGATCAGCAACTAAGATTGTTTGCTACCCTTCCAAAGGAACAGAGTTTCACTTTATAACATCAGGAAGTACAAAATCTCTTCTAATTCCAGCTCCAAGAGCGTACAACACTTTCATGGCATCTATGGTCACCTACAAACAGATGCATACACATGCACTCATGCAAATTATGTGCATAGATGGAAGTGAAATTAAATAAAATATTTTTGAATAAAAATGAACAATATAAAAAATGAAAGTGTAACTGTCCATGATTATTGAATGATACGTAAAATAAAACACAGTTTAATAAAACTGTTGCTTTGAAATTTCTTTGATAATAAAGTCATTTTACACATGTAGCTTAAAATTGAATTGAATTTTTCCTCTTGGGGAAAGCAAATGTTTTCTAGGAGTTGTCATGAGACATGTAAATAATATGGTCCAGTTTCAATCTATAGATCCAGAAATAGATTCTATAGAATGCTTTTCTGGGGGAGTACTCAATATGTATGGGTTTTGCTTGTTAGTTTGCCTGTCTGATACTTTTTGCAGTAGAGATCTCTATTTGACATATTACTCAGTTATGGCCATTGATGGTCCCTTATAAGCTTTGTCATATTAATGATACACTGGCTACATAGGATGAAAGTGTAAATTCCCAGATATTACCAAGGCATTTATAGTTGTCCAAAAACAAAATATAAATATCTAAATAGTACTTTTTAAAATTTCAATACCATTGTCTACCAGGAAAAAGAAAATTGAAAATTTAGGTGTTATCTTATCCAAGTCATAATGGCTACCACTGAGCAAATAAACTCTGGTGAGGTTTCAGGAAGGAGGAAAACTCTAAATTACTGATAGGAACATAAGCTTCTTTGGTGGCTATATAAATTATTGATATAGAAGTTCCTCAATAAACTCAAAACAGAATTAACATAGGATCCAACGATTCCCTCCTAGATATATATAAAAGGACTTGAAATAAATATACTTCAGAGGTAGAACTCATGTTTATTGATTCAGCACTCACATACACCAGGATCTAAAATCTGTCTATATACTATCAACAAGTAAATGAGAAAAGAAATCCTGGTACATATAGAGGGTGTGATTTAATTCAGCCATAAAGATCAATGAAATTATAACTTTTTCAGAATATGAGTGTGGGTAGAAGTCATTATAAATTTTGGCTGACATTTTCTTGTATATACAGAATCTCGTGTGTGTGTGTGTGTGTGTGTGTGTGTGTGTATGTATGTGTGTGTGTATGTGTTTATGTCATGAAAAATGAAAATGCCAAAGAGATCATGAGGGATGGGGAAGGGGAAAAGAGAGTAATTATATACACAAAAGTGGAAGAAGAGTCTCATTTTGGGGACCAAGCATTCCTTCAAAAATATAAGAACAGTACATGAGAGATTGCATTGCAAATAAAGGGAACAATTAAGAACAAAGCCAATTGATACAGAAGCATAAAATGTCAAAATTAAATTCATTACTCTGCATAATAAAATTTAAAATCTACTGTCATGTGTTTTGCAGCATTGTCAGAGTTCTAAGAAACCTAAACAAAAAATAGTTAAATCTCCAAAGGCAAAGTATAGAAAGGTCTTTACAACTTGAAACACTAGATAAAATCTATTCACTTTCCTGCGTGTTTCTCAAATGGACTTGTTCTAAGATGTTACCAACCAGCATGGCTTGGTTTGAAACACAAGAGATGGATCAATGAACACATCTTAAATTAGAGAGCTAAAGGCAGAGAATTAAGATTATAATGCTGAACTAACATTGACAGATACATGTCCATTTGTTATGTCTAGATAAGAGTTTTAGCAATTCCTAGAATCTGATAATAAAATAGTATCAGTAAGACACTGTTAAAATGTTTTATCTATAATTTGTTGTAGTGTGCCACATGCAGACATTTAAAGAATAAACAACACATAGTGTTGAAGGAATTTTTTTCATATCTGTTGGCTAAGTCCTCAAACATTCACTCCCTATATAATTATTGGCTGAAAAATTGATCAATGGTCTTTTGTTTCTTTGCAAGAGAATGAGAAAGAATACAAAAAACATTTCTCTTAATCTGGCCTGTGCAATTAAGCCCCATTTGATTGACGCTAAAATATTAAGCATCAATTTTGTGGATCCTAAGTGCATGTAACTTTGTGTAGACTGTTCAGCCTGAAGCTCCAAAATTACTGGAGATTTCTTCTTTCTCTCAGTAAAATGATAAATCTAGCAAAATATTGTTGTCTACAGAAGTAAGTTGATTAACTAATGAGAGCAACCAGGCCAGAAATTTCTGCTTAACTTGCTGTGTACCATTTTCTTGTTCTTGACTTGTTATCACAGAATGCAGTAGCAGTCATAAAGACAGCATTAAAAATGCAGATATATTTTACTACAGTATGTAGGAGCAATATTTTATGGTGACATTAACAGATATGTACATGGGCAAAATATTTAAAGACATATTGCTCTAAAATATCAAGAATAGTGAATCATATGAAGATATTAAGTTTATAAAATACAAAGTTACATTTGTAGTTGTTTCACTTTCATTTCTGTTGTTATGACCAAACACTCTGACCAAAACCAGATAGGGGAAAGAAAGTATTTATTTGGCTGTCATTGACAGGCCACAGCCATTACTGAGGAAGTTATGGGAGGAACTTGAGCAGAAAGATAAAGCAGAAACTAGAGAGGAATTCTGCTTGCTGGCTGGACTACAGGTTCATGCTCAGTTAGGATTCTTATGGAGCCTAGACAATAATACAATCCACAGTAGGCTGAGTGCTCCTGACTCAATTAATATTCAGTTAATCCCTGATAGATATGCACATAGGCCAATCTATTCTAGAGAGTCTCATCTGAAAATTTCTTCTCAGGTGACTCTTGCCCATGCCCAATCAACAATTAAAGCTAACTTGCTGGCAAAAATTCTGTGGCCAAATAATGCTATACATATCACGAGTGCCCTTTAAAGGATCAGGCTTGTCCAACCTCATTTGTAAAAATTATTTCTTTTTATATTTTACTCAGATTCCAAAAGTCAGAAATATGTTGAATTCTACCATTCATGTGCTAAAACAACGTATATTTCAAGTCTGTGTCTATTCATTTTTGTCTCTAAAATCTGGTATAAACACTTCAACTTGGATGATGCTTTTTGAAAGTTCTGTAATAACAGTCTGCTTCTGGAAAATCATCAAAATGCATGATTATTACAGCAGAAAGCCTTTCTCTATTCAATATAAAGTTTATATTTAAAATCCCCTCCAAATTGATACCATAGGAGCTATTTTATGATCATAGGAGTCCTCATAAGAACATCTAGAGGCATAGATTCAATACCCAACAACTAATGGTAATTAAAACCAGAGTTAGGAACCAGTAAGTTTCCATTCTACTGTAACATTTTGGCTGTGATAGAAACTGTTTCCAAGTATCCCTTTAATTTACCAATGTATCTAGAGAAGTTCTGTGGAAATACTCTGTTTAACACACTCTAAAGCATGTTTACTCCATTCATTCTCCTGTAGTTAGAGCATTTGCCCTTTAAAATATCCTTTTTAGTTTTGTTAGCATTTTGTCTTCAAGTTATTATTAGGATTTGTCTGCAAGCCTATGGCCTAGCCACCAGCATCATGCAGAAGACTGGTATATTGATATATTGGAACAGCTGTTTAAAAAAGCATTGGATTTATTGCTCAGACTCTATCCCATAATACCAATACTAAAAAAAAAAATAGATATTTCAAGTACACAACCACTGTCATGGGGAAAACAAAGAGAAAGTTATAGAAGTTAGGGTTTTATTTTAAAAATCTATCCACATTTCAAAGTCAGAAACCATGATCACATGCTATCTATACATCTTTGAATATTTATGAAACACTCAAACTGAGTGTCCACATGGAATCTAAATTTCATTAGTAGCTGTGTCATATTCAGTCATACTGGCTAGAAGCAATGAAACTAATTTTTATACAGATCTAGTTTTATCATGCTCTATAAAAGCATTGACATATTTGAACAACTATTAACTAAGTAAAGGCAAACTTATAAGAAATTATGTGTTTTCTGGACAGGATCATATATGGCCCAAGTTGACTTAAACCATGCAATCTCTGATTCCTGAGAGCTGGAATTGGAACATACAAATATTTTCAACATACTCAGCAAAGACATTGTACCTGATTCTATTATCCGTATATCTTAACTTTAACCACATGATAGAACTTCTCATTGATTAGAAAATAGTCTCACAAGAAAGCGTTTAAATATACATCGAGAAATCTTAAATTGATGGTCATTTAAGCAACCACTGGTGTTTATAAAGGAGAAATGATTATTAATAAGATATTGATACTTCTTTCACACTAATATTAACACAATCTCCCAAATTAAATTTTCTCTGTACTCAGAATAGCAATTTTCTATCATCTGTAAACACAAGTAACTCTGGTTTATGATTAGGTTTATGTTACTGCTCCTGTATAAGTTACAAAAATTATGAGAATGATTAAAAATTTATCAATCTTCCCTGTATTTCTATAGAACAGGTAGTAAGTAATTTAACTATCTACCCTCTAATTGATCTAGTCATTTCTCAAAATGATTTTTCCAGATAGTATGACTAAAGATATAACTTCTTTTTTTGAAGGACTACATGGAAACAATAACATTCGTTAAATTTCTATATAGATAGAAAGACAGACAGACAGACAGACAGACAGACAGACAGAAAGACAGATAGATAGATGGATGATAGGTAGAAAGAGAGAGTAATAGGTAGATAGATAGATAGATAGATAGATAGATAGATAGATAGATAGATAGATAGATAGATAGATGGAGACTTTTAGGAAGCTTCTATAGTGGTAGATTTCCATATGGAAATCAAAAGTTTTTAGAGTAAGTCATCACTTTTTATATTTCTTCTGTAAAGAGATATTCATCTTACACCCCTCAAAGGCTCAGGGACTCTACAGAAGCAAAGAGGAAAGATTTAAGAACCAAAGATGGTGGGTAACCTCAAGTAAGCAATTATTTCCAGATACAACAGGGCTAGTGAGCTTATGAGTTGCTACAATTGAGACAGCATTCAAAACATCTATTCAAGCTTTAGTCAGAGACACATCCATACTACTGTTACTAGATACTCTACTCTCATTATCATTTGATACCTGCCAAGATAGAGAGTGTCGGGTTTTGGTTTTGGCTGTTTATTTTTATTTTTAACTTTTATTCTTCTCTAATCTGTACATCCTGAACATAGTTTCTCTCCTTCAAGTCCTCTCGGTCCCTATCCACCTCTCTCCCCCAGATCCATTCCTCCTCTGTTTTCTTTCAAAAGAACCAAGAAAAAAGAAAGAAAGAGAGAAAGAAAGAGAGAAAGAAAGAAAGAAAGAAAGAAAGAAAGAAAGAAAGAAAGAAAGA